>OMLP01021001.1:0-14587 GCA_900302685.1 Spondyliosoma cantharus
GACAACCAAGAGGACATATTGTCATCAACTCATCTCTCTTATTCCCACGGCCGCCTCCTCCATAGATGCACATATAAACACGCTCTCTTTCTCTCACCGCCCCCCACACACAAGCACACAAACACACACACACACACAGAGTACAGATTGTGACCCACTCACCTGTAACAACATCTACGTGACCTTTGCTTAATGCCTTCGGGTGCCACACCAGAACCCATTCGCACAAACAACCCGCAGGTCTGGCTGTGCCTGCCGCTTCTCATTCGCTCCATTCACTGTGAGTCTGTGTTTGAAACAACGGAGATTGTTAAGAACCACTTCTGAAAGAAACCTTGAACAGAGGAAATAAACAAGCCATTGTTTGTGAAGGCTTCCGCACAGATCGCCTCACACTCCCGAGCTTGAGCGGTTTCCTTGCGGTGGAGATCTGATTCCTTATCTCATTCTGTACAACAGTCTGAGGCATCTTGTGATGTGAGAAAAGACCAACTCCTCTGGATGGATATCGGATATAGTAGAAGGAAGTTTCTCAATATATAACAAGGCTTTGTTTGCAGTAATGTTTCATCGGCAATCGATGTGCATTTCAGCACAGTGCCAGGTTCCCATGTAACCTTTTGTTCTGATCAGTGAGTACGCAGAACAAAGAAAAACAAAGTTCGGTTAACGGAAATTACTGCAGCAGGGGTTTGCAGCGTTAGAAGATGGAGATGTGGGAATGATATTGCAGGAGGGTAGGAAAGGTTCAGGAGGAGGCTGGAGCGAGGTGAGGGTGAGAGGGGCTGGCTGGAGTGAAGCAGAGGCGAAGAGGCAGTTTGACAAGCAGGCAGGTTAGACAGGTGAGAAAGCAGTGCACTGTGAGTGTCAGGATGAGAACACACAGAAACAACAAGTTCTCAAAATGACTAGGCATCCAGGGGCTTGAGAATGTGCAGCTACAACAAGTAGCTAAGGCGATGATCTGGCGAGAGATGAATGGAGAACTGAGGTTGATATGCAACAGCTGAATGAGCTGATCGAAGGGAGCCAGAAGACTAAAGGCTCAGCAATGCTCAACATTAGATCCAGATACAGACGGAGCCTTCTGTCTGTACTCATTTCGTCCTCGCATATTTTGAAAGCTTACAGATACGGACCAACAGAGCAGTACCTCTAGTAGTCGTAGGGGGCAGTGTAGCTAATAGTTCAAGTTAGACATGACCGAAGGACTTTGAGGAGAGGTTGTGCGAGTTGGTGAGAAGTTTTAAACATCTGTATGATGTTAGTTCACCTGGGCACAGAGACAAACGGCTGTGATGGTGGAGCAAAAAATGCAAGACTGATTTGACTCGGAGCGGCGCCCTCTAGTGGCGACATTGCTTAACATCCATGCCAAAGTGTAGGACACGTGAAAGTATGTGGGAAACGGAAACATCTATGCTAGCAGGTGAAAGGTGGCATAAATTAGCCTTAAAGTGGAAGCCAGACCCAGTTAGGGAGAGACTGAGAGGGAAGCACTGGAAACACAGGGGAGTGAGGGACACAAGAGACAGCTGGAAAAAGATTCTGGGCCACAACTACAGCGTTGACAGTTTTAAGTGTTAACAGAAACATCCAAAGACTTCTCTACATTGTTGCCGCTTCTTCACCGTCTAATAAACTAACTCCTCTCGTTCCTGCAAGCTGTTTGTGCACTTCAACGTGCTGTTAGAAGTTGTTACGCCGCTGAGGCTACAGGGAGTGGACGCCGAACTTCAGATTAGAGTCTGCCGCAGCAGGAAACTTCACATGATGACAGGAAACGCCTTTTGAATTTTAAGAGTCAAATCCCAGAAATCATAAAATGAGATTCCAGAGAGCAGCGCAGTCTCTCGAAGAATGGCCTGATTCCTTAACAAAGGCCGTTTCATCTGAAATGGGGGTTATTAGAAGACAGACTGAGAGTGGAGATGTTACACTGTGTGCTGGTGAATGTAGTGGAGCGTTTAGCTGCACAAGAGCTCTGGAGACCAAAACAGAGCGAAAAAAGAAGGAACGTGTTTGCTGATAAATTTACCACAAAGACTTTGTAAGATGATAACAAGTCATGTTTGAAGCATGCAATTAAAGCTGGAACACTGGAAAATGTATCCACTAATTTAAGCTGAGACAAGAAAGCAGATAGAAACGGTGTAAGGCTTCATTGTTTGTCGGCCTTTATCTGCCCGTTAGCAGACAAAATTGGTGTCATTATTATAACCATTATGCTTTGCCATCAACATTTACTTCGCTTATCTATTTCCTGTTTGAAATGCTTGAAAAAGTTTCTGATTCACATTGTTCTCGTGACCCTAATAAAATACGGGACAAATGAAATTCAGTACATCCGATCTTTCTCATCCAGAGGTTCCTAAACGTTTCAGATCACTTTCCCAAACTAAATTTCCAGACTACCATCAAATGCAAATGCCAAAAAAGAACAACAATTTATATGGCGTGTATGTTTAACTTTTGATTGTAGCAAAGTTGAAATTGAATGAAGATTTATGGTCTCTGGGCCAGTTTGGAGTGCAATTTCAGTGCAATACCACCAGGTGAAGCTTGTGTACAACTATTTGTGAATCGCTGAAATAATGCGTCTATGAAAAACACTGTGTTTATTTATTAATTCAGTCTATAACGGAGACAAGAAAGAAGATAGAAAAGGTGTCAGGCTGTCATCCTGGGAGACAAAATTGCACGGTGAGAGCAAGGTTTATAGAAGATAGTGTTGTTATTCTACAGCTGCAGTATTTTATTGTGCTATAACACTGACTTCACAGTGAAATGTTAAAACAAAAGACATACATACAACCTTCTTGTTAGAACATCTGATCTATCTGAATAATAATAGAGCAAAACCTCAGCTGATATTCTTTGTTGTAAATCTTGATGACTGATCAGGCCTGAGGTTTTGTTAGATTTACAAAAAAAATCAAATGTGAACTCAAAGTTCACTTACTATCCTTTTTTCTTGTCGCTTTCCATGGCAGATCAAGGCCTTCCTCAGTGAATGGAGTTTGCTCTGTTGTCATGGAAATTAATGAGACCATGGGATGCTGTGGTAAGCTTGGGAAAGTGTTGGTTCAGACAGAGAGCTGAAGGTGCGCTCGCATCAGACCACTGACATTAATTTGTTCCACCATGCGTCACAGTAACCGGCTGAATCAGAGCTAGGTGCTCATTTAAGTAACCGTGTTAATGCAGGTGTTTGCTGCCGCTATTATAACCTGACACTTACTAAGTTGATGCTTAGATACTGGATTATATTCATTAAAAGACAAATCATTCTTCGAGCAATGCTTTGACATTTCCCTCAAAGAGCAGAGTCTTTAAAACTACGTAACTATATGATGGTCAATCTGTGACATAAGTGTCTCTGAGTGAGCTAGTAAATTAATCTCTGGTGTATTTTTATAAATAAATCTTGCTTGTTGCAGCTTTAATGTCATAGTGGTTTCAAATGTATGAAAAGTCTTTGTGGCCAAAGTGGTCACATGGCAGCCTTTGTACAGACAGAGTGTAACACAAATTGGGGCTTTTCCTATGTGTGGGCCTTTTATCTGCCTGCTCAGTGTCATATGGGAAGCTAATTAACTTTCATAGTTTTTCTGTCTTCCGAAAGGTTTTTGCAGCCAAGTGACAACTTCTGTGAGCTGCTGTTTAGAAATGGTACAAGATAAGCAAATTGTGGGAAACAAGTTCTCTTTTTAAATCTGCCATTGCATATTTTCAAGCATAAATATACGACGAAAAATAACGAGAGTCAGCAGAAAAACAAATTACAGCGATCATCGGCATCACAGTGAGGCAAAATATTTTGTTGTGTTCTGAAATCACTCCCCTCATTGCAGCATAAATCACACTGCAAGTTTTTCCGACGTACTGAAGCATCTATAAGTACCCGAAGAGGCCATACAGAGCCGATTCATTTCTATTTTCAGAATGCCAATTATGGTGCACAGCAGCAGCTTTGGATATTGAACCAGTTGAAGTCAAACTGTTGTAATACATTATTATCTATTTCAACCTGGTGCGGTGGGGAGATTCTCACTGCTGGGTGTTCATCAGAAGTGATAGCCTGCTGAAAATGTAATTCACTGTTTTAGTATAAATCAATAAGCCTCCAGAATCTATTCCCCCTATTCCACCTTTATGTTAATATAAAAGAAATGCTCAAATAGAACTTTAATTCACCACACAGACTTTCAGACTGTTTAATAGCCCCAATTTTATCCATAACTGCTCAATTGACACTTAAATTTCAAACCCATCTTAATTTGGCTTCTCCTGACGATTTTAAGTTCTACTTCTCTTTCGGAGCCAAGGCTACTGTGACCCATGTTAATGGAGATTTATAGGCGAGTGCCATTCCAACAGTGATCTTCTATCAAGAATTATACCCCATTTGATCATTATCACTCTGTTCTCCCAGCGAGAGAGAGAAAAAAAAAAAAAAAAAAGAAGGAGAAAAGTCATCGTTATATGTGATGCAGTGTATGTAAATGTCCCGGAAACTGTGCAAAAGCAAGCGGCCTCAAAACATGTGAAATACGGAACACGTGAAAGAGTGAAAAATTTTGCGTTAGAGCCTTAGAGGACATTCAGATGCTTCTGATGAGGGATATAAATCCGAGTGTATTCATTAATCATGCGTCTCATTGGCGAGGCTCTGATTTGCCACTGAGACAGATGAAGATGAACTCAGCAATATATTTCTCATCATAACACAACCCTCACATAAATATTAATAGCATCTTTTCAGCTGGTGGGCATGAATCATTTCTCAGACGGGGAATTTTAAGAGCTACCCATGCATGTCCGAGAACAGTACATAAGCAAGCAGCTGTGATGAACAACACCGCTGTAAGGCAACAGAAGAGAAGGCTGTAACTGTACGGCAGAATCAGAAAGGTCTTTATTTTTACTTACCTTAGGCACCTCTATCAATATATAATAATATTGATATTACAAATTTGAAATGAATCTCGCAGTAGTGAAGGAATATACCTAAGTGCATCTGCTCTAGTTGTTGTTGACTTGTTAACTTGTGATCTTCTTAACTGAAAGAAACCTTGAACAGAGGAAATAAACAAGCCATTGTTTGAGGAGGCACAGATCGCCTCACACTCCCAAGCTTGAACGGTTTCCTTGCAGTGGAGATCTGATTCTTTATCTCATTCTGTACATTATACATCATACAGTATTTCTGCACCTTCATACTTCCACTCCGCCACATTTTGGAGGCAATTACTGTACTTTTTACTCCGCTACATTATTTAGTTACCAGTTACTTTGTAGAGTACTTTATTTAATCAATCAGACAAAAAGGACAACACAGATTCTGAATATTGGAGGCAGACCGATCAGGATGCAGCCTATAGATACATGTTAATATATGTAGAATTTACTTTTAAAGGTAAATTTATTGCAAGAAAATGTACTTTTGATAATCAGGACTATTTGATAACAGATCCTATTTTTTACACCATTACCTTTAACAACACTGGGAGGTGTTTAAAGCTCCTTCAACCTCATAATGAAACTTACTTCATTATTCTGTCTGACGTCGTGTTCTTGTCAGCTGTTTTCTGTTTGATTGATTATTTCCACTCAGAGTGTGACACATCGGTCCGGTCGTCGTCATTTTCAGTCAAGCGGTGGGAGTGGTTGTTGGGAGCAATTAACTTTATGATTTTTTATTTTTTACAACGCCTGGAAATTTATGTTGATTTAAGGGTTGTTGTTATGTAAGCTGATTTATACCAAACCTTTACAGATGCATCAGTCTCATTTACACTTGTTGCCATTTTTCTGGGTATGTTTTCTGTTGTTATGTTTCTGGATCCAGGCTCAGAAAGATGAGATCCAAAATTTACAAAACTCCAGTTGCCGTGGCTGTCTTCGAACTCAGTAAACAGCCTTCAATATCAGACATATATATTTAAAGAGAATCTCTGAGATGTGGGCCGAATCTTGACAGGCTATTCTTATATTCAGTGCAGAGCTGTTAAATGATGAACAATTGTTACTGTCATTCTCTGCTTTTACTGACCTTTTACTATTCTTTGGCACAAAATGGTGATATAGCCAATGTTAAATACAGGCTGCCACACTGATCTATTGTATTCTATCAGTGGTGTAAGGTTGTTCGTGCCATTGCAGGTGTATGATCATCAGTACAAAGCTGTGCTGGATGGTGTGGAGACGGAAAGTGTGATGGAGATTGACCCGGGTCAACGCATTGAGATCTTCAGAATGGGAAACGGAAGCGAGGAGGTTCTTGAGGTGCACGACTTCAAACATGTGAGTAAAAGGCTGAACAAGGCCACGTATTTTTATTTCCACAGCTAGTTAATAACCTTTATTCTTTGCTGCTATCATGTTTTTCTTCTGCTGCAGTATTTTCTCCTCCTTTGTCTCTCTGAATGAAACAAACCTTTGCAACATCTGAGAATCAAAACGAAAGAAGTTCTACTTATTGAGGTGAAAACAGATCAGAAAAGGTCTATTGAGCAGAAGTTAGCAGCATTCTTTACTCGAGTCAAAGTGCAAAAGACTTGACTACAAGTACTGATTTAACTTCTTTAATCAAGTAAAAGAAACAAAATTAAGTTTCTAAAATGTATTCACAGTTTAAAAGTATAAAGTTTCCCTCTGAAGGACATCTCTACCCGACATTTCTGTGTGGCGCTAACTGAACCTCACATCATATTGATATAATTCAAAGACTATTGAAGGTAGAATCAGAAGGATTCGTCCGAGCTGTGCGTAAACTGACATTTTGAGTTAGTTAAGTGTCTCGATCACAACACAAATTGAGAAAATGCGAAAACACCGACAGACGGCTGCAGAGTCTCTGCAGATCCGAGGCACTAACACGCCTTTTCTCCCCATTCTGGTCTTCACCTCTGTTTGTTTCCGACATAATTCCCCTCAAATGCATTCAAACTAAAGTAAGGAGCCTGTTTTGATAATATAAGCAGTAGAAAGTACAAATACATTTGTTAAAATGTAAAATAAATACTCAAGTAAAGTAAAGCTAGTTCTTACTTTGTACTTGGCTTCTAAGTTTGGTCTTTTACTAAAACGCTGCTCTCTTCCTGCTAATTCTTTACAGTCATCTGTATTTTTACTGCTTCTTTGCCCTACCGAGGCAAACACCGTTAAGAAGCCCATCTATCTGCATATATTTGTTTCGCGCAACTTATTTCAACTACAATTTGGTCTCCAGCAGAACTCATTATATACCTTTCATTCCTAAATCCTACTCGAGTGTGCAGGCGGTTACACATGCTGCTGCGCCTCTGAGGTAGGGAGCGTGTTGCTTGACCGGGTAATGAATGATCTTATTCTCACGCCCTTATTTACTGTGAAAGGTTGGGCTATAAGTCTGAACGTTACAGGATGCACTTCGTCCCAAACACACAAAAAAAACCTGCATTGAGTTGTTACTCTTTTTGTTATGAAGGTGTCTGTGAATCTAAAATGGCTATATGATGGGAACCAAGCACAGCACCGGAAAACTTTAACCTCTACAATCAATCTCTCTGTTTCTTCCTCCCTCCCTCCTCAAGTCCTGCACGTCTATGTGTGTGTGTGTGTGTGTGTGTGTGTGGGTGCAAGGGTGTGTGTCCCACATACCCACACACACACACACATGCATAAACACACGCTCCTGTTGCTTGTTCCACTTCCTGTTAGTGAAGCACATCCCCTGAGGAGATTTGTTTGATTCAGTGCACCACCGTGAAAGACTGAGAAACAAGCGAGTGAGCAGAGTAATTCAGACCTTATTGTGAGCGAGAAAAGGGAAGGAGAACCACACAGAACGCACAATAGGTTATACTAAGTGGTACCTTGTGCACTGACGTTGGAATAGATTTTTCTAACACCAAAAAGGGGGATGTTGCATGTTATTACACAGAGCGAAGCCACCTCTAAAACAGTCTCCATCGAGCCTGAGGGATGTGAGGAATGGAAAACGAGGGGATTATGCCACCAGGACCGAGGACCACAGGCAGATCCATTCACTATTGTTTCAAGACCAATGCTCCACTCATTTTAACTGGAGAGAGAAGAAAAACACTGGAGGATGGAAAATCCTGAGAGAGAACCACCAGGGTCATTTCTATGTTGATCTAAGCTGATAATAAATAGTCTTGACAAGTGAAAAAAGGCACATTTTGGAAAAATTGGCCCTGAAAGTTGTTTTGACATTTTTGCTCAATAAGATGACAAACTGCCTTGATGTCACGGCGCAAAGTAGAGAACACATTGCAATCGCACACTGCAAGAGGAGAAGCCATGGTCAGACAATGTTTTGCTAAAGGTTTAAAGAAAACTTAGTTAGCTTTAGCTAAACCAAACTCAAGCTTGCAAGAACAAAAAATGCACAAATATTTCCATGCACATCTATTATGACTAACTTTACTGATTAATGGGGAAATTAACTTCAAGCAAGTTACAAACATTAGCTAGCAAAGAAAAAAACAGCAAGCTTGCAAAATCTAGCAAACTAAAACAACATTTACAAACTATTCTAAAGAAGCACAAGCAAGCTAACTACAAGCTAGCTAATTAACTATGCGCTAGTAAGCTAACAGAACAATAGCTAACAAACAAAAAATAACTTGCTGACAAAAAATACAAACTAAAGGAAACACTTGCCAAATAACTTGCTAAAGAAATACTATCAAGCTAACTAGAAGCTAGTAGGCTAACAAAACAGCTAGCAAACAAAAAACTAGCAAACTAAAGAAAAAAATGGCAAATTTGGCTAAAGGAACACTAGCAAGCTAACTATAAGCTAGCAGGCAGCAAAAGAAATCGGGCAAGCTGACAAGAAACTGTCACAAAAGCTTTTACTGTATATGAAATAGACCTACTTTTCTGTGGAGGTTGTACGAGAGACATAATATTTATAAGAAGAGGTCTTATTAGCCCCAAATAAATGCCCACAGGCGTTGCAAAGATAGCAAGACTTGCCTACAAGGACTTCGGTTGTACTTTCTGGTGTCTCATGTAGTCAGCGTTGTCTCCTTTTCAGATTGCCTTTAGCAATAAGTTTGTGACAATCAGAGGGGAATTAAAAAAAAACAAACCCTCACCTTTCTTTGTTCAGCTTCACACTATGGTACATCCATTTCTCAGAGCAAACAATATGGAAGTAACAAAAATCCCCTCCAATATTCATCCATCCAAAAGGAATACAGGAAAACTACTGACGTTGTTGAGGATAGCCTACATCCTGCTTGGACTTTGGTGATCCAGCGCAATATTGTGGAAATGCTGAGTGTATATATGTTAAATTTACTGTGATTTTTTTTTTATGCAAACTTCACTCATTAAACCATTTTTATTCTGGGGTTTAAGGCACAAAGATTCTGATTGTAAATTACATATTCGATGAGTGAGAAATGTCCCTTTGCATAAAATGGTGTTGATCATTTCAAGGCGTCAACCGAACTAATACCCACTGACACTTCTTTAGCTCTGTATTCACAGGAGATGAATGATGCATGCAGTTTCATGTTCTCCATTCTCTTGAATAGACGCAGATGAGCATCTTGCAAATGGATACGGCGAATGAATATCTTAACATTGTCTGTTAAAATGACATTGCTTTTCCATTTCTCATCCCTGTGTTAATGTGTCTTTCTTCATTTTCTGATTGACCAACCCCAGTAATCATTGTATCTCATCACAGCACTGCCCTCTCCTCCTCTGCGGCGGCTCACCAATTCAGTACACCCAAATTAAACAGAGACTCATCACAATAAAGCCCGGCACAAACATTATGCTGTTGTGCTTGAGACTATTATTGCCCCATCCTTTTTCCGCGCAGATGAAATTACATGCGGTAGATTATGACAGGCATCACTTTGTATCATGTCGTGTGCGGCTGGTATGTGGTTTTATCGGAGTGACAGGTCCACAGAGGACGTGGAAACAGCACCCACATGGTCAAGTTAACCGATTCAAAGGAGATGTCATTGTAATCGCCGTGTTTCTGTAATTAAATTTAGATTGAATCAAGTCCATTTTCATGGTACGGCTCATACAATTTTCAGTTGATACAATTTTAAAGCAGCCGTGGTAGATGTAGATCCTGACGCCTGCTCTAATACAGCCTGCTGAATGAGCAGCTCCACTCCGCGGAAAATAAATTGGATACAATCTGATCTACGGAAAAAAGTCTTTCAGACTTATTCCGGCTGAATATCTTAGATTAACATAGAATGGCACCGAGAGAGAATTAACAGATCTTTCTTGCCTATTGAGGCTCTATGTGTCAGACTGAATAGAGCTACAGTCCACACGGTGGAGGATCATCAGTGGAGCTGAAGAGAGTGACTCCACACTTGACTGCGCAGATTAAGAGAGTGACAGGGACCTATGACTGCCTAATTCAATGGAGGCACTCTCTGTAGAAAACACTTCATTCTCAACAATGTCACTTGGCTCTCCTGTGCAATATATCCTGCTATAAAGTATTACAGAGCCACAGCGGAACACCCCCAGCCTTTTACTTCTATTCAGCTTGAAAGCAAGACCGTGTTGCAAGGGGCCAAGCAGTCATCAATTTTATTCCGGGCTAAAAGAAAAAAGAGAGATCAAAACACACCTCATCTCACTCATTAGGTTTTAACTTCTTTGACTTTTTTAAGAGCTTTGATTATCAGCAAAAAGCTGAGCGTTTTAAATCCATCGCCTCGGTGCTTATGGGATATCCACATCACAGACAGCTAATGAATGATACATACGTCTGAATTTCTGATTATCCTTTCATTCCTTGTTCTGTTTTCAAAGGGAATCACTGGGATCCGGTTTGCCGAACATCAGAGGTGCTACATCAGGACCCAAACTAGGAAACTACCCACGGTGGCAGAGGTGGAGGCTGAGGACGCCGAGTTACTGGTACGCCTCCTCCCTCGTCTGTCTGCGCCTCAGACTCTCAGTAGTCCGACAGAGGCTGTCATGCATATTGTAGGGAGATAACCAGAGTAGTGTGAGCACCACACAAATCCTCAGCCTGTCCATCTTATCCTATCTTCCCGACGCCTCTCACTGAAGAATAAACTGAGGTTTGTGGTGCCTGTGAAACCATCAGAAAGCTGCCCACAAACCCACAGCCTCTTTGTGGCTCACATCAAATGATGTTTGCTGTCAATCTTGAGCCAATATTAATTTTTAATCATCTTCTCCAAAGGCTCTACCCAAATAGCCTAAAGGGGGAAGGGTGCAAGAGAGGTCTGAGTGAGAGGTAAGCCATTAAAATGGTATTTTTAAAAAGAAGATTTCTTTGTAAAATTCACAAGGCTCCCTCTCTAAGTTTAGAGTGATTCATTTTTTTTCTCTCTCTGTTATAGTTGCATGTGAACTTCAGCAAAAGGAATGGGAGAGATTCAATCAATCAAAATCCCAATTTTTCTGTGTCACAGTGCAATTCACTGAGTGGGCTGTATGTTCAAAGAGAAAATCCCTCGCTCAAATATCTCTTCTGCTTGCATGCTCTCATTTACATTTCACATTGTGGCTGGGAAGAATTACAGTAGCTGGCAAATATCTGACGTTCACCGCTCACGGATTCATTTTAAAAAACAGAATATGCCAATTGTCAGTCCAAGCAAAAAACCCAGCCTCAGTTTTAACTTTAAGAACACAAGCTGTTACGCCCAGAAACCAAACGCTGTTTTGGTTTTTATCCCCTCTCTCATCTTCATTATATCTGATCCACGTTTACAGATACTAATTGCCCAGGCAGCACCATATGTCCGTGCCTTTTCTGTCTTCTTTTGTGCACTGTGAAGCCTAATTGGCTTAATGCACTGCTCCAAAGTGAATTCATCTGAGGCCAGGATAGTGGCAAGGGCTTATACCAGTAGTTATGGAAGCCCCTTACAGTGACAACTCTGCGTAAAATAGATTCTACACCTTATTCAATAAAATTTAAATTTAAAAGGTGTTTTTAAGCAGTGGCTCACATGTCATTGCTCTGATCAATCACTTGGAACGATACTGCTACAGTTCACCTGCCAAGGAGCCCTGAATCAGCTGTCAGAGCTAAGTAAAGCTAACCAGGCAGCCACAACATGCAACTGTGACAACCAGTAGTATGTAAATGTGATTTTGAGGAGTCAAGTTACTGCCTGGATTCTATTCACAGGCTCTGTTTGTTCAGGCTTTTCCATTACATGTCCGTCGTAGGGAGGCGGTTCAGGTGGACGGTCGGCGTGCAAAGGGCAGGATTTGCATGGCAGGTGAAGAATGCACCTTGGCAATGATGCTGTAGCTGCGACAAGCCGAGTTTGTATCACAAATAACACATATTTAAGGAAAACAAATCAGATATGTTGTTTCTGAATTGGAAGATATCTGTATTATGTTGCCAAAAAACAAACACATACGACGATTACTGGACAACTGGGCGTTAGCTTCCTGGTGTTTCTGGTGGTCGCCCCCAAGACGCCAGGAAGTCACGACGCAAAACATGTTTTTCACTCACAATTATGTAATGATGTTTGACTGAAACAATAAATGAAGATGATCTAGACATTTCTGGTATGCAGTGGAATTTCTCTGCTGCACCTGGAGTATGAATGAACTCCCCAAATGTTGCACTAATTATGTGACTCATGTCCGCGACTGCCCTTTATGTTATTGTCTCTCCAGTGTCATCTGAAAAGAAGTTTAGTTTTGTTGTTGCTTTTTAAACTGTAGTTACACCACCAGCTACTGCTGCTGTTTATGCAGAGGATGTTTTTTTGCCACAAAAACACTGGACTGCTAAAGAGACACACAGTGAATATCAGGCGGGGCATATTTAGGTGATGAACAGTGACCTTGACCTGACCTCATCAAGGTCTGTCTTCAGACAGCGGACCCTGATCTGTCCTGGGTCTGTGAGAATCCACCCACACGTAACCCTGGAGCAGATCAGCACAAGTTTCTCTTCGTGTGGTGAAACACATAAAGCTCACAGGGGTTAAAGCCAAGCACTAATGGTTCCTAGCTTAACCCAGCCACAGGCTTTTAGGAAAGAGGGCTCAGAGCAGCCGCGGCAGGCTTTACAGCCGAGGTGAAAAACAATGGCAAAAATTGCGGAAAAACTGCAAGCGGCTGATAAGGAAATGCAGCTCCTGCGAGGGAAAACCAGGTGACAAACATGAATTGTTTGCCAGGATTTTTTCCTCCCTTTTCAATTTGCCTCCTCTATAAAATGTCTGAGGAGTAATCCCTGAGCTTCATTCCAGTTCCCCCAGTCTGACACAGAAACCACCATCTGCCTCCCTCACACCCCTTAACATTGTCAACGGGTGCTGCTTGCTCCATTAAACAGCCACTTAATATGGATGACCAAAGCTCACCCAGCAACCCAAAACCTCCCACGCAGACAACAACTGCAAACAGAGAAACAGTGCGCTGAGGAACAACACCACAGCAGAGGATGTGACTATACACCAAAGTCCTGTAAGCACACAGTTTGTTTGGTCTGCATGAGGGAATGAGCTCAATTATTGACAGGGCGACCAGAAAGTCAGAAGGCCCGTTCACACCTGGATCTGGCTCAGCTAAAATAGTACTAGTCAGTGCTCGCTAGTAAATAATTGAGGCTGGTGAGCTAACTGTTATATCAGCACGTTTAGCCTCACAGATCCATCATGATGGACTTGAAAGCACGAGATAATCTATAAATACTTACAACTAGATTTTGAGTTAACATGCAGATGTGTGACACTTGGTTTGATCTTTCTACTTCCTGTCTTTGTCTGTTTTCACGCCCTTTTATTGTGTAAACCTGTGTTTCATTTGTTCATTAGCCCGTGTGTGTTGCTCGTCAGATGGTCCCATTTCCTGAGTTGGTAGCAGTTGTAGTTTAGGAAGTAGTGCAGCATTTTATTGCTCGGAGCGTTTGAACAACACGTTGACTGCTGTTTCCGGTATTTGAGTGACAAGGAATCACAAAGGAAAGGATACAATGACTGTACAATACATTACTTTGGTTTATACCATCAATTTGTTTACGTCTACTCGGTAACTTGTGTACCAGAATTTTCTCAGACTTTCCGAGTTGAGAGGGCATTCATGTGAATTTCAAAAAATAATTTTTTTCTGATAATTCTGACAGCACGTGAACGTAAATTAAGTCTGTTTTTTTCTTAACACATTGTTGGTTCAACTGTTTTCAGGCTGTGTCCTATACATCCCTTGTTTTCCTGCGCCTGTCCTCTGTGTTTCCTCTGTGTGTCCTCTTTGTGTCCTCTGTGTTTCCTCTTTGTGTCCTCTGGGTGTCCTCTGTGTTTCCTCTGTGTTTCCTCTTTGTGTCCTCTGTGTTTCCTCTGTGTTTCCTCTGTGTGTCCTCTGTGTTTCCTCTTTGTGTCCACTGTGTTTCCTCTTTGTGTCCTCTGTGTTTCCTCTGTGTTTCCTCTTTGTGTCCTCTGTGTTTCCTCTGTGTTTCCTCTGTGTGTCCTCTGTGTTTCCTCTTTGTGTCCACTGTGTGTCCTCTGTGTTTCCTCTGTGTTTCCTCTTTGTGTCCTCTGTGTTTCCTCTTTGTGTCCTCTGGGTGTCCTCTGTGTTTCCTCTG
>OMLP01021003.1:5416-19299 GCA_900302685.1 Spondyliosoma cantharus
TCACTTGGATGGCATCAGATGGCAACACACTTGGTCATCAACGTCAGGCCGGTTGTTGAGTGCTGTTATGATATGAGCTGGTGCTCGGTAAACAGAAATGGTGTGGGGGAACTTGAAGCTTGCGCCCAGCTTCCACCCAGTCAGTGACCGCACAGAGTGAAATAACCCTGCAGCAGCTACGAGCTAGCAAGCTGTACTCAACTTAGACATGCCTGAACGTTGAGAGCAGTCACGTTCATGTTTTTTAACCTAATTGCAAATGTATAACATGATTATTAGTCTCCTTTCACCTCGTACCTGAAGCTGTCATGTCAGTCATGGTTGTCATATCGGAGGACGTGTGGAAACGCATCAAGAGCTAAGGAATGTCTTGATCGCATACGATGAGACGCTGTATTTATAGGCAGACAGGACGGGATGAAAAGGCCGATGAGTTTTGGATGGAGCACACTGGAGCAGCAGACAGTGGTTGTGTGTTTGCCAGATCGCCCGCAGCAATGGATGACAGCCTGAATATCAGCTCTGATAGCTGCTCATGTCCTACACACAAACACTTTTTTGTTTTTCTGGCTGCTCATCCGTCGTTGAAACATAATCAACCGTCTGATGTTGGATTTAACGTTGTGGACATTTTCTAACGAGGAGGGCACTTTTATTTATTTATTTATTCATCACAGATTGGAAATCCCCGTGTTGCAAGTACAGTATCAGATGACACTCACATGCACTGCAGGGCGGCAGAGGTAGCTATTAGCTTACTGACGTAAGTTCATGTGATGATTCATTACCTGTTAGGTGCAGTGATGGGACTGATGTGTCAGGGCTGTGCTGTTTGTTTCAACAAACGGCAACGTTGGTTTAAGATGAGTTTGTGACGACCTCCTGCGTCAGTTGGAGAAACATACCTGTCTCGACTTCTCTTGTTAAAAATTCAGTTTGTTCCCGTCAGTTCCGCCATTTGTGCGTTTTAAGGATTATGAGCAAACCAGAATTTTAAACTTCAATAGAAAAATTGTTTAAAAAAAAGAAAATAGTAGGCCCAAAAAAAATTGATATTCTTTTTTTTTTTTTTTTTTTTTTAATTATCAGTGCAGCCTTGGGTTAAAAATCCAATTGTTCATGTCTGTTTTTAATATCTTGGATTCGTTTTAAACACCAGTACTGATGCTGTGCGTGCGCCGACGAAATCTGTATATAAACACAAGTGGCTTGTGACTAAGCGTGATGCCGCCTGGCCGCGTGAGCCGTGATATACAATTTGAAAACAACATCGCCAGAGGTCTGTCTGCTCCCGTCTCAAGTGGTTGCTTCATTAGCGAGATCTCTCTCATCTCTTTTTTTTTTCCCCCACTCTCGCTCCTTATTTGAGCTCTTTATTCCTTTTAATCATTGCAAAAAAAAAAAAAGAGAGTCCCCCTCTCTCTCCTCCTCCTCCACCTCCATATCTGTTCGTCTCTCGCCAGCAGTGTCACACAGACTCCTCTGTTCTCTGTCTGTCTCTAGTGTTGTATAATGAGTTCTGCTTGGGACGGGACATTCTGCAATTTGGCCTTTTTACTCTGAGGCCAAGAGGGAGTGGGAGACATGAATAAGACTAGATGGCACCAGTCCGTCACTATAGCAGCAGGAGTATGAGTTCTTGGGGTGTGAATTTTACTTTTTATGACTGGGAAAATATAACAACTGGCTCTCTAGATATGAGAGTTTCGGTGGTCTTAAAAACTAACAAACACCGCCGGAAAAATAGCGTATGCAGTAATATCTATTTTGTGGATGCATATGGCAATATATATCACCAGAAAGGTGTCTTTTTTACACGACGCGCTATTTGTTATTTTGCTGTTTCACAAATCACACTCTTTAAAGCGACATTTCCTGTTATTTAAATTACGCTTTACGTACCGCAAACTCTGGAAATGCACAGCGACGAGAGGCCTCTTGGTCTCCTTGATTCAATTTAGAAGTCAGACACTGTCGAGCAAACCATGTGACAAAGTCGCCGTGTTTTATTCTGCGATGAGCGTCTACTTTGTTACCTTAGTTCTCTTGGTTTTTAAGTGTTTAATCTTACCGCAATATTCTTTCACCTAAAAGTCTCATTAGTATTTTTTTCTTTTTTTTCTTTCCCAAGAAGCACTTCAGAAGTGAGTGCATTCTCTGTGAAGTGTCTGTGTTATTCCTTAAATGTCACTTCAGCCAGCAAGAGATGTTGCCACCGGCTTTTGATCTTCTCGCGGGGCGTCCCTTTAATCCACTCCAACACTTCACTTTCTTTGTGCCCAAAACTTTTACTCGAGAACAGACGCGCTCCTCTTTTTATCTGTAATTAGAGCGGGGTCGGTGATTTCGCTCGCCATCTGTTTGTCCTTTCTCCGCCAAAGTTTGTGGATTGATTTGCGTTTAGGTGTCGACCGGGCGGTGCTATTAAGATGTTAAAGATATCGAAGCGGGCAGTCAGCCAGAGGCAGATCTCAGCGTTGACCACGTTAATGTACATCCCATTTGTCACGGTGTGATTAGCTCTATCTGTTTTCTGGCTTTCTTGAAGCGTTAAGACGGCAAGAAAGCTGAACAGGAGTTTAAGTCATTCTGATTTTATAAGGGGTTCACAATCTGGTGCAACATGTGTCAGTGAGAGCTGGTCCTTCTGTATGACGATCTACAGTCGCTCCCACTGTAAAGTTTTATGTGCCTGCGTCTGTTAAAGCCATCAGGCAACTTCAGGGCAGTTTCAAGGGCCGTAACTCAGTTATGTCAGCGCGAGTTGTACCTCACCACGTCCTCCAGAAGGGGTCAGTGGTGATACAGCTTTTGTCTGCCATATGGCTCGTTGTCTACAGGATGTGTTGCATATAAACGAAGACGTGTGTTACACGTAATCAAAGTCGGTGCTTGTTTCAGGAGACAATGACTCGGGTACATTATTTATATGGTTTGCATCATCTTTATGATGTCTAGAGCTAAAACAGATGGATAATCAATTAGTCAACCAGCAGAGGAAATATTTGCAAGTATTATATCATTTTTAAAGCAAAATTGCCAAAAATTGTAATTGCAATATATGAGAATAAGCTTGTTTTCTTTGCTTTGTTGATAGTAAATTTAATATTGAGAAAAACAACATTGAATGATTACATTAAGCACATTGTAATGGCCACTTTTCTCTGACATATATAGACTAAATAATTGATTAAGGTAAAGGAAATAATAGTTCTAGCTGCAGCCAGTATTTTAGAAAAAGTACCCAAAAGTCACACTTAAGAGGGAGTAAAGATACTGTGTTAAAATACCTCATATGAAAACTAGTAACTAAAGTTACCTGCTGGATGGAGTGGAGTAAAACTACATTATGTGCCTCCAAAATGTGGTGGACCGGAAGTGTAAAGTTGTAGAAAATGGAAATAATACTTCAAAACTCTACTGAAGTACAGCACTTGAGTAAGTGTGCTTGGTTAGATTTCATCAGTGGTTGCAGCCGAGTTTACAGTATATCTCTATGTAACATGATCACTCAGTTGCCTGCATTAAACATACCTGTATGGCCATTTTGGAGGCTACAGTTTGGTGTGCTGGTGTATTTTATCACATTATACTTTATATAGACATAGAGCAGAAACACCTCTGTGTGTGATGCCGTGCAGCTCGACAGCAACACCAGTTTCTGGACGAGAGACAGAAGAAAGATGAGCTCACTCTCCTCTCTGACTGGCGGCTCTCCGAGTCTGCTGCCATTTGCCACAAAGCAGCGGTGACTTTATTATATATAATAAAGTCAAGTTGTCTTTTAGAGGGTAAACTATTATCTGGCCAAGGAGAGTCAAGCAGCAGTGGCTATCAATTTTGTCTTATCCACCGCTCGTAATCCATACTAATATGTTTTGTCATTTCCAGACAAACAGGTTTCTGCCCACACCCTCAATCCTTGAATCTTTATGGTTTCTTATCACATGCCGCTCTGCTCTGTTATTTCCGAGCGGTCTAATCCCTGTGACTCCCTCCGAGGTGTTTCGCTCTAATGGATGGCTATATTTCAATGGTAATAGCCAGTGTGTGCGCCGCTTTTTGTGTGAGGCCCGCTATCCGTATGGAGACAATAGAGCGAGATGTGTTTAGAATCGATACGTCTCTCTTTGTCTTTCCAAAATTGGAATTTGCTCCGTTGCCCCATCAGCCGAATACTTCACCAGCATTTCTGAGCAGCGTTTTAAAGCTTTAAAGGGTTCAATGAGGGTTTTTTTTTTTTTTTATTCACAGCAATACATATTAATTGATTTAATCCTCTGAAGTTTTTTGTTGTCTCCATTATGTTGTGTCTCTGTGTGTTTTGTATGCATGCACTTAAATTCAAGACTCAAGGTTAATATACGCAGTTTATTCATGCAAGTTATAGTTGCCTTTATGCTTCTCAAGATGAACTGTTTTTGTCGAGGATTAGTTCAGGAGTCTGACAACCTGAGGATAGAAGGTTTGCTGTGAGAACTGTGAGTGAGTAGTCAGACTGTGACCGGGGAGGATGTTGATTTTTTAGTATCCTCTCTTAAGGAAATGTATACTGTGAAGAACGATTATGAAGTTTCTTGCAGTATAAGCCTCGGAACGGCGTCAAAATATTCTAAAATACACGCAGTAGATGAAGAATGTCATGGTTCTTATACTACCACCTTAATAGTGGATCTATTGTGCATTGCTCAAGTTTCCAAGTCAACCTTGGATACATTTTTATTGTCAATCAAAAGGTCAATTATTGTCTCGATTAATCAGTTATTTGGTGTATAAAATGTTAAGAAAAGGGTAAAAACAAGGGTTTCCCTAAACCTCAGATGACTTCCTCAAATATCTTGTTTTGTCCACGACCCAAAGATAATCAGTTTACTGTCATACAGGAATAAAGAAACCAGAAAATACTCACATTTCAAATGAAGCCCATTAAATAACAGTAATTTTCTGGTTGACACCTAATCGATTAATTGTTGCAGCACTGCTGAGAAAAGAAAACTGCTGCTCAAAATCTTATTTTCCCTTTTTCTCTCTTTTTTTTTTTTCATGTGGATTCGACCCCTCCTGTCGTCGCTCTCTTCAACAGGTAAGACATTTTTACTTTTGACTCTTCATGTAACCTACAGATCTGCTCACATCCTCCACCTCAAAGGTTTCTTCCTGGTCTAAAGAGGCTGACAGCAGACACCTTCTTTCCTTCAAGTTCCAAAGGTTTTATTACGTTTGAGCAGCACCGAGTCGTTTGTCTCCGTTTACTGCCATTGACCTCAGCGCAAGGACTTTGTTGTGGAGTCCTGGGTGCTTTAGTCATGCAGAGGAACACACACACACAAAAAAAAGGAAGTAGGTTGAACATACTGTCAGTTCTCGGCACTCTTAATGGGTAGTGCTCATCACAGCAATAAAATAAACGCTTTCATCTTGATATATTTTATATTCAAGTCATTTAAGTCATTAGTGTGTCTGTATCCGCCTGAAGACGCTGTTGTTTTCAAAACCCTTTTGCACTCTGCTGTCACAAATTAACAATTCAGTGTGCCGAGTGACTGGAAAGTGGGCTATTAAACACCTGGTGGAGATGCCTGGTTTTCACGCAATGCCATCAAAGCGAGTGAAGGAACTTTCAAATCTGTATCATCTTTATTTCAACCACAGTCGAGCTTTCGAGTCAAAATACAGCGCGGCGCGTTCGACAGGAAGGATATTCAATATGCTCTCAAAAACAACAAAAAGACCAGACACAACAATGCATTAGTCTGTCTCCTCAGCTAGATGCCAGCTGGGTTTTGTACTGAAGATGCAAATCTTTTACAGGTTGCAGACTTACGATTTAATGTTTTTAAAAAATGCATTATAGTTAATAAAACAGCTGGGCACCGCTGTTTATAGCAAACATTACTCAAACAAAAGTAAAAAGTGCTTTTCTTAAAGACCGCATCCAGCAGCGACTCAATTATGTGTTTTGAATAGTTTTTAAACAGCAGTCGGGGCACGGCAGGTAAATCTTTTTGCAAGACTTGTTGACTATAAGAATCAGATCAAATAGACTTCTGTTTTAGTCAGTTGTCTCAGCGAACACTAGCCGTATATGGATGATGGACAATTGGCTAACTAGCTTTCGGGACTTCGGCGCTTGCCTCCTCTAAAGGCAGGAACACACCGGGCCAACCGTTGGCCGTCTGAAGCGTTTTGGGGATACTGGGACGAGTTCGGGGACAAATCTGTTCGGCGTGTTCAGCTGCGTTGGAACCTGTTGGAACAGCGTCTGCTCCGATTCAACATGCGAAGTCTGAGGAGGTTGGCTGTCGGCCGTCTGAGACCATTGGATTGCTCTGATTGGTTGTGTGCTAGCTGGATGACCTACACGCTGCTGTGGAGTTGGCAGCACGTCGAAGCGGTGTGTTCGATGGCTCTTTTCTGCCGAACGGCCTTAACGCGACCAGTTTTTCAACTTTAAAGACCAGTTTGTGGAATCATTAATGATGCAAATTTGGATCTTATCCCACGCTGCAAGGGTTCACAACTGGCATTCACATTAAAACAAAAGCCGGTGGTTGACTTCGCCTTTTTTTTCCCTCTCGACCTTTTATTGGCGCTTTCACTGCTCACTGCTGTCTTTGTTGAGGAACCAGAGGAGGCCAGCAGAATTGCGCGAACTCTGCATGACCCTGATTTACCGGTCCGCTCGTCTATAGGCCTCCTGGCCTGTCTTAACAACAACTCATTGTAGGTACCTATTCCCACAGTGACTATTATGCAAGACAAATCAAGCTGCTTTGTAATGAAAAAAACGCAGCCTCCGCTCACACGCGTCTCTTTTGTTTTCGCTTGAATTGGAGTTACTGTTCACCACATCAGTTCACTTGCAGCCCTAATTTGTGCTCAATTATGTGACATTACAGACAAGGTCTTAACCTCGAGACTCCGTTTGTTTTTCCACCGGTTCCTCCACGAGAGCGAGAGGACATCTTGACGGTGTCTGCAGGGTGTTTCACGAGCCCTGAGGCAGCTGCGTGAAGCCTGAAGTCCCTTTACATTCCCCTCCGCTACCCGGCACGAGGCTCTGGCTCACTCTTGAGTGATGTACACCAACTAATGGTCCTGCTAAATACTCTCCACGGGACTGGAGGAACAATCAAGCTTATGTTGGAGACGTACAGACACACACATACGCACACACTGCTGCATTCTGTAGTTGTGAGTTTATCGGCTGAGGTAATGACAAAAAAACTCTACACCGCATGTGGCGTTATGGTCCCCAGTGCTCCCACTAGCAACATCAGCCGTGGAGGGAAGGAAAGGTGGTGCAGAAGGAGAGCAGGAGAGGAAGGCTTTGATTCGGTACCATCAACGCATCAATTCATTTATCTCAGGGAGACAAAGCGGTTGAAATCTGTGCTTTTCTCACGGGCAGTTGTTTGTGACCGTGCATATTTGTGATTTGTTTTATGTGTCGTTGTTTGTGCATCAGCATTTTCTTATTCCTTAATGTCTTTGCGGTCATCGATTTTTTTATTTTTATTTCGCAGCTTCCCAGAAGTCACCTGTCAGTTTCAATGAATTTTTCTCTTCTGTTGATTTATTTTAAGATTGTATTATATAACTTCCAAGTTTTGTAGCTACCAATGGATACGCAGTTCCTAAATTGGTCATTTATTAAGCGCGAACATGTCGCTCACTGGAGGTTACGCAGAGCTTTCAGACGCAAATCATGGCCTCAATCAGTGGATGGAATTGTGATTCAGTCATTTTATTATCCTTTTTAGTTTTAACTCGGTTAAGTTAGAAAGAGGTTCTGTCATTGAAGTGCTGCCCCAGTTGTTGGCTGCTGGAACAATAAGGTTCAGTGGCCTTGTAAAAAATGTCCCAACTACTTCTCCTGTCCTAAGTTTCAAAGAAAAATGAGCAATTCCTAAACTCATGGCTGTTTCCTATCCGATTAGACCTCATATCTTATCTTTACTTAAGTAAATCTAACTAGAAGTGTAAGCTCAGTTCTTCACTTGACACTCGTCCCGTCTTGCCTTTTATCAAAGATGCACAAGAATCAGAATGTAGACAAGACTGTCTGTATCTTTTAATAAGACTAATATCAGCAGCTGTTTCACTTCACTTGTCACTGACTAGCTTGCTTAGCTTGCTATAATGGACAAGAAAATACAAGCTTTCAATTTTAGAGCATGTGATAACAATTAGAGCTCCCCATGCCGTCTTGTAGGCCTTTGCAGAGACGGAAGTTTTTGGCAGTAATTCTGGATTTAGGACAGGGTCTGTTCCTTACTTAGAAATTCTTTAGTTAGCATAGATCTGTATAGCTGCATTCTTATCGTGAGATAAGAAAGGATTGTTTTCCTAAATGCAGCTGGGAACACATGTTTCTGTAATACCCAAAATGTTGTTCTCAGCTAAGATTAGATTTCGGACGTTTCTGTGATGAGCCTCCTGGTTCTGCATTGTCCAGTGTAGAACTAGGAAATAGTTGTGTTAAGATTGTAATCAGACCTGAAAAACCAGGATTTGAGAGACTGACTGGAAACCGAAAGAATCACTTGATACGCTAAAAAACATTCAATCACAGTTTTTTGGATCATTTGCTCAACTTTAATTCATAGAGTCAAACTGAAAACAGTCTTGACACATAATCAATCTTCGGTTTTACTGTGAGAGTGAATTTCTGTTGCTGTTGCTGCAGGACAAATAGACAAAGTGGGACTGGCCGAGATTTTACAGCTGTTTGCATCCAAACATGAAATCACATGAGAAACCGACAATGTTATCTTCATGATGCATGCGGGAGCAACACAAACATGCATCCTTGCAATTGTGTGTGTGTGTCATTGTGTCTAGTTGTGGACTATGGTCCATCTGCCTGACCCAGTCCTTCAGAGCACTCTCTGATTGGCTGTTTGACATTCTTAACAGCCTATTTACATCTGCTCGTGATAGGCCGTCACTCCCTGCCATGCCTTTCTTGCTTAGGGAGGCAAATTGAAGTGGTTATGTTGCAAAACCAGGAACGTGACTGCCACCGTGACTGGATCCGGAGTCGCTAGGCAGCCGGGGGTTGTGATGTTTTTTCCTGAGTCGGGCTTGTTTACTGCGCCAGATGTTGTCTTATCTGTGCGTCTGCAACACATTAGTTTGGTGGACGGAGGGAAGTAAACCATTCTGTAATCTGATAGCTGTCTTGTCGACTCCATTCCACTGAAGTCCTTATCTATGCACGTTTTCTCTGCAGCCCAAAGTTTTCTCCTGCTGTTGTTCTCAACCACAAAGCATACTCTCTCTCTCTCTGTGTCTGTCTGTTACACACTCACACAAGTGTTGAAGATAGGGAGTTTTGGATTTATATAGCTGTGTTACAAGAGAACTCCTTTACTGCTGTATGAAACACGGGGACTAGCTTTCTGACTGTCCATAAAATTCCTTTAGTGCACTCTGGCACTGGGAACAGGAACAGCTTTCCTGTCATTCAGGATACACACTCACACAGTATTCCGGACATCATGCCTTTGGGATCTCGCTGTGGGAAACTTTGAAGGGGAGTGTTTAAAGGTGGAGCTGAAGCCTGAAGCTTGTGGGACAGGACGCAAGAACTGAACAGAAGTGGATGTTTGATGGCTTCACAATGGATTGGATTTGATCACGACACAATCCACGAGGACTTAAACTGAAGTAGATCCAAGGGTCTGCAAGAGGACTCTTCAGGGAAGTCTGAGATAAAGAGAGTTGGTTTCCATGAGAACTTTTCCAGGAGTTTATCTGCGCTGATACCAGATTCAAGAGGACTTGTTCCCAGCGCTGCTGAGATATCTTGTTGTTGGTGGGCTTCAGAGTGGAAACTCCCACCATGGCTGGGGTCACCAGGAAGGGGTCTGGGAGACCCTCATACTACTACAGATTCCTGGGCAAGTCCCGACTGCAACGTCAGCGGAGCAGGTCCCGCAGCCGCTCCAGGCCGTCTGCCAGCAGGGGTAATAAATACTACTACCACTGCTAAAAATGTTCACCGTGCAGCAGTTTTAACCTCACGTGAAGTCTTGTAACTTTGCTATTACGACATACTGCAGCTGGTAAATCTCAGAAGAGACACACTGTAGCTCACAAACAGGCCAATAACCACTTTCGTAGTGTTTCCCACAGGATTTTGCTGACGGTGGTGGTGGACCTCAGGGTGCATGTTCCCTGCAAGACAGTTTGTACATTTTTTTAAAGTGTAATGTGTCAGTATGGCACGCTTTGAGGGCAAGATTAAGATGCTGTGAAGAACTTTGTGTCCTTGTAAACGATATAATCACAAATGCATCGGTTCTCTAGATATAACTGGTGATGGAAAAAAAAAAGTCACCCCCACAAGAATTTGAAGAAGACAGGATTTATGCAGCTAGACTAACACTATTTATCAGTGACTACTGCACTAATGTTCACTGTCATACGTTGATAATGCTTACGTTTTGTTTGTACCAGTGGAGACTGTAACATTAATGAATGTTTACTTACCACAAATGATGATGTAACCTTTAAATGCCTTGGTGTCACGTGTGTGTGTGTGTGTGTGTGTGTGTGTGTGTGCGTGTGTGGTCTTTGCTGAGGCAACAACACAAAACATGTCACAGAACTTTTGTCATTATGAGAAATATAAATAACATTTTCGCTGCATTATGAAACCGTGACCGCGGCGCCACAGAGGTCATTAATGAGAAACACCCTTTTTTTTTTGATTAACAAGGACATAATTGCGGCATTTGTTGGGTATTTGTCTCACTGCAGCTTTATCACCTGCATTCTGTGACAGCAAACATGAGAAAATGCAATCCCCCTTAGCTAACATTAGATTCACACATATTTTATGATTATTATAGAAAGCTTAAAATATAGTTTTGGTTCATTATGAACCGGCCGGATGAATAAGACAACCACAAAGGTAATTAATGGTTAAATGGTTGTTGTTTTTTTCATTAATAAGCTTTGTTTATCAAGTTAAATACGTTATTGTGGCGATTTACTTTCTAAAGAAGTATTTCTCTTGCGCGACAGCTACATTGAGTGAGAGCAACATGAGAACACGCAAATTCCCCTTTTTCAAACGTTTTTTTTATATTGTTCATATGAGAACTGCTGCTTTATTTTTAGAACCCATAGCAACACACGTGTGTTCGTGAGCGAGGTAACAGTTTGGCGTCGCTATTCACAAGGTGCTGCCGCTGTACTCTGAAATTGCAGCGCCGACACTTGACAGCTCGCGGCTCAGTGTCAACTTGCCCAGTTCCTCCACCCTGTTTGGGCCTGTGAATATTTTTGCTCTTAGTATCCACGAAGCCGTTCCAGTCAGTTGATTAGTTTCTGCACTGCAGAACTGCATCTTTTTCATTCAGCCCATGACCCCGCGAGCACTTTGTTTCTTCACTTTGCTGCTTCTCTGCCCCTCAGTACTCCTGTGCTTACTGCTGGAGGTAGTGTTTGAACTGCAAGGTTATAGTGATAAGTCTGGCCCCAAGGCTTAGCTCGAGTTACTTGAATTGAGAGAAAAGAAATGGCTCTGAATTTCTCCAGCCTATTGATTTTATTTCAAGTGAACTGCTGTAAACTCGCCAACCAAGATATCCAGTGAAAAACTGTCAGGTATCTGGTGCCGTGTTGCTGTGAATGTGATGCAAACTTTCTTTGAAAAAAAAAAGTGTTGCGTGATAACATCAGGCTCGCTTTCTCTGACTTTCACCGATACTGACCCGTACTTGTATTCCTTTTAACATAACTGGAATTACGAGTGGACTTCTATAGCGAGAGGCAGACAAAAGCCGGACAAAGTCACAACAGAGAGACACAGAATGTGTAGGTGCCCCGTCCGATGTCTTCGCTTTTGCTTCTTTTGCTGATGAAAGAGGCGCTTTGAAGTCTCCCCGCTGTATCATTCACTTCTCAAAAAGAACACACACGCGTGCATCCGAGCGTATGTACAAAGACACGCACGCACGCAAACACACTCTGCCTTGATCTTTGTGGCTAAGTGCGAGCTCCTCTCACAAAAGAAAAAAGCCTCCACACAGTGCACATTAACACACGGGCAGGGTGGAGGTTGAGGTAGCTCCCAGATGGTACAGAAGACCACTGGCGGCTGTCGAGACCAATGCGTGCCTTTTGATTCTTGTAGTTGTGGTAATGAAGTAGTGAAAGAAGCTGCGGTCGTGCTTTGTATGAGCCTGAGCTGGTGACCGTGTGTCATCGTCAGTGCGATAGACACTATAATGTTCTTCAGAGGGTCCTTTCACCTAATCTCATGACTCTTGTTGAGGCTCCATAGAATGTAAGAACAGCTGTCTTTGGCTTTATATCATGGGCAGTGTTTTCATATATAGAAAGTGATAAAATGTCTTAGCAGGAGACTGATGTTGCATAGTTGTGTTTCACTCTCTTCCAAGCAGCTCTAATCAACAGTTTTAACAGTGGATCACATGACTTCTTGTACGTGAAGGGATGTGTTTGTATATGAACCCACAGAGCATTATCGCCCAGTTATGCAGTCCCTCTCAGCGTCTTTCAGCCATTGTTCTGGTTATACAGCAACACACAACAGTGTCCTCGGCGACGGGAGTCGGATCAAGTCTCCACCCTGCTTGTCAACATACGACGTATATACCGGTTCTGGATTTAGAGGTCTCACCACTTGTCCGTAACTTAGCTGTGTTCAACCTCAGATGCTTGAAACAGACTTTAGCCGGCTAAATGCAAAGAGAAAGTTGGTCTAACTGGGCAGGTTTTAATTCAAATTAAGGTAATGTAATGTATTGTAGTAAGCAGCAACAAGCTCCTTTTTGTTTTCTCTCCCACATGCCACAAAGGTGGGGGGCCTTTTTTAAATCATGATGGCAAATGGCTCAGTAGTCAACTGTCAGATATCAGTGATGGATGACGGCATCAAAAACCCTATACGCTACCTGTCCAGCCCCAAACTGTAGACAACAGAGTTAGCAATTAGCAAGTGTATTTAGCATAGGCAGAGAAGCCAGAAAACCGGCCTCCACACGGACGCTAATGTTCTGGATCTGCTGGATGTGTCAGTTGGAGAGTTGTTTCTGAACACGTTGACCAACTTCAGAAAACGACAACACGTTGTTGTGTAGTTAATTTTAACGGCTTGTTTGCGCATCGAATTCAATTAGAAATCCCGTTAACGCCGAGAAATGTGCTTTCTTCAAGGCAAATCAGGATTCTCAAAGCAAGAAGTTTTATGTGGCGCCGTATAACTACAGAAACCAGATACCAGTAAACTGGTTACTGAGGTGCCTTTAATTGCATTGAACGTCGCAAATCTGCTTTGTGGCTAAAGTTATTTTACAGGAGTTTCCAATACAAACCACTTTGATTTCTGGGATATTCAATTTGCTTGATTAGCCATAAACAAACACTTCTACCGGATATGCTCAGTTTGCAGACCTTTTACTTTATCACTGTATGGGCTTTGTTTGTATTGCGATATAGAGTTGCATAAACAGTGACAGAACCACCCTTCATGTTGTGTGTATATTTGCTCTAATTCATTGAAATAGGGTTTGCGCGGAGAGAAACGAACTTCTCTCAGTAAACAACTCTACGCGCCCGGAGCTAGATGATGTGATCTCGCTGAAATGTGTCTCATTCGAGACGCCCGGCAGCTCGGCTCGAAAATGGTGTTTTTTGTTCACACCACGGCCGCGAACAGCCCTGTGGGTTTTATCTTGAGGAAGTTACTGTCGCCCCGCTTGATGCATACACCGGCGCTAGGACGGATCAGGTGGCGGCCGCAGTGAGCTCATGTGTTTATTGTTTTCTCAGCATGTGTGCGTCCGTGTCAGTGCGTCATTATCAGTGAATGGAAAATCTTCTATCAGTTCCCCCCCCCCCCCCCC
>OMLP01021003.1:23285-33608 GCA_900302685.1 Spondyliosoma cantharus
AGGCTGCGTTTGATCTTTTTTTTTCATCACTAGCCCTCAGTCGATTTAAGATAGGAGGCTCAGTGTTAGCAGAAAGTTAAGAGACTGTTGACTGTGTCCACACTAGCGGCTGCTGTGGGACGAAATGATTCTCTTTTACTCCCCTCGTGTCCACAGAGTCGCTCCAAGGAGACGGAGCAGCACCTCTTTATCGCCCCATCATCGCTGCGCTGAGTAAATACCGCGTCTCAGAGGTCAAAAGTCCAGCGCTGTCCTCACAGGCCAGTGTTAGCACACGATAGTGTACCCACACGAGGAAGGATTCCCCCACACACACACACACACACACACACACACACACACACACACCTATTTGTCTCTCCCATACACCAGCAAATGTTTTAAGACAAGACCGTAAAGACGATTCAGAGCTGTGCCTTCATCACAGCATACGCCTGTGTGGGTCTTGAATTACATGGACATTACACTAGATAAATAAATAAAAATCTTCCCGGCACATTGCTCTCTGATGGACATTAACTCACAGTTTATATTATATATATCTAGAGACAGACAGAGCCTTTTTTTTTTTTTTAGCACTATCCGCCTGTCAAGACAAGTTCTAGCCGTCTCGTATTTGAGGGGAAAAACAGAGGAGACTTGTATTTGAGAAGGAGGGAGGATGTGAGGCAGGGTGGACCAAGAACGATGGTCCTCCAGGTAGAGAGAACACAGTAAACACTGCTTGACAGCCTGTGATTTTGCTGCACATTTCACTGGCCCGCAGAGGGTGTGTGTGTGTGTGCGTGTGTGTATGTGTGTGTTTGCCTCTGTTTTTCCCTCCTGTCTAACACAAGAGCCCTGCCATCTCTTCGGAGGCTGTTCTTTCAGCCCTGAGGGTGTAGACTTCTTGAAATGCAGACGCGTGCTGCTGTTGATAACTGGGTCCTGCCGTCTAGAACTTTCTGCTCATTAGCTTGGCGGGCGCAGTTTGGACTATTCATTTTCCTTGTTCAAATAAACCCCTTAAAACTGCTATAATAAATATTTCGATATTAATAATGGGTTAAATGTGGTCACTCGTAGTGATAAACCCACCCGTAACTCTGCAGTTGCTGGTCAAACACCACCAGTCCTATAACTCGTCTGTTGCCTAGCTTCACTCCGTCACGCCACTGTGCGACCTCAAGTTGACGTAGGGTTTTTCTTGTTCAAGCAAATCCATCAGAGTGATGGTCTTTTCTTTTGTGGGTCACATACCATCAGTTTCAGGAGTCACACTATCCCAGATAATGTTTAGTTTAGATCATTTCAATACTAGAGCCAGACCAACATATCAGTTGGCCAGTATGATTTGGCCAATCACGAATATATTGGAATGAGCGTATAAGGTGTCCTATATGTGTGGACAAGATTATAGTTCAGAGTATAATTTCTAAAAAGATGCTTGGGATGTTTTATAATTATTGAATTCCAAGTAAAGTTTGCTGTTCCAGTGCACCGACGTGATTTTAGACTGTAAAGTACAGTGAAATAAAAGTTGCAGTTCCATTGCTTATAAAACAAGATGATTTAAATGGATGATTAAATAATACATCTTAAAAATAGAGAAATATAAACGTATTATTTCAGGTGGGATGTGGAGGTTAAATTCAAGACACTCGTCTGAGGAAAGAAGCTATGTAAGCTTGGTGATATGTCAGTGGGTACTCTTATGTCACTTGCCAGATGACAGCAGGGTGAACATGCTGCCTTTGTTGACAGTGAATTTAAGTAGAACTTCTTTTCTTTTTTTTTAAAGAAAACTCTACAGAGTACTCTCAACTAGCATGCACGCCAATGAACCGAAGCAGTCACCAAACAAAAGTTGTCCAAGATGTTTGGCTATGTCTCCGTTGGCTTCGATTGCAGTAATGTTGCCGCCAGATTGTGGAAACTTTCACTACACAGAAACGGGCTTTTGTCATTTTAAAAAAAAAAAAGAAAGAAAACATAACAAATAAAAGAAATAAGAATAAGATCTAGAGTGATTACTAGTGTAACACCAACAGCACCATACTGAGTGTTCTTTTCATGTTGCTATCATTTGCTGGCAGATTAAATGCCCTGTGCGGCAACAGCAACTTGCTAACGACAACCGTTGCGAATTTCCTCTTTCATCACGGAGCCGCTCGGCACGGCCAGCTCCTCGAGCAATAAAGCATCATAAAACACATCACTCCAGGCAAAAGAACGTTTATTTACAAAGCCGACCGTCGCCGTTATTATATCAGCGCGGGCCATGCCGAAAACAAGTCGTTATGCAAAGTGTTCATTCCTGTTTTTCCCTCTTCAATGATTAACGAGATGCTATCAGTCTGTGTTCTGAAATTTTAGGTTGACGCATTACCACCTGTTTTCATGCACACCTCACGAATGACTCAGTCGTACCATATTCATCCTGTTTGTCTGGCCTTACTAGCAACTAACAAAACATTTGACAATATTGAAGTTAGTTTTTCAGAAGTAGGAGAGGCTTTTCCTCCTCCACCTTTTGTCTACGGCGGTTTTTGCAAGCTGGAAATATCCTGTGTCGGTGAGGTCTGAGAGGAAGGGAAGTTTAGTTGGCGCTGGGCACTGGATGGAGCATGCCTGGTCGGGGAACACTAAGGAAACATGTATTCTGACCTATATAACCGAATGTTAATAGGGAACGGATGTCAGGAGGAGAGGAAGGGCGATTTGAATTGAATCATTTAAAGTAATAGAATGACGAGGCCCACTGTAAAACCACAACTCTTCGATTATTGTATTGATTAAACTAGCGGGATATAGCGTGTTTGTTAGCGAGTTAAAGGGATAGTTCGGGTTTTTTGAAGTGGGGTCGTATAAAGTATATATCTATAGTCGGTCTGGACTCCGTTCACTGCAGTACAAAGCTGAGCGTCTGGGCTGGAGCGGCTCTCTGCTTCTCCAAACTGAGGCTGCGCTGATCGGCAATTACGGTAGAGAACAGACCGACTATAGATATGTACTTTATATGACCCCACTTCAAAATAAACGAACTATCCCTTTAAGAGATGCTGGAAGGTGATTGTTTTACCTTCCAGCATCCATGTTAAGCTATGCTAACCACCTTGTGACTCTAGCGTCATACTAGGCTTATAAACACAATCGCATTTAACTCTTGACAAGGAATCGACTCTTACAGGAATAATTTGCTTGACATTCAGTCATTTTTTTCAGGCTGCTGTGCCCCTATCTCGCCTGGCCAGACCGGTACTAAAATACACTCCTCTGTGCACACGTAATGCAGTCGACTATCATCCCGTCTGTGCCCATTAGGCCCCCTGGGGCTCTCACTGGCACTTTCACGATCCCAATAACCAACTGTGAGGAGGCCTGAAGGTGGGTGGAATCAGGACAGAAAGATGGCTCTATTTGTGAATAGATGGTGTTGGAGGAGGGAGAGGTGTGAGCTTTTTGGTGGGGGGACGTGAAAAGGATGGAGAATAAAAGGGAAGATGGGTACAAGGGAAGGGAACGACAGATGAGAAATCGATTTGATTTGATGCGGGAGATGAAGATGTCGCGGCGCAGTTACAAAATTCCAGGAAGGAGGTTTAAAGAGGACATTCATCAGAGAGCACACAAGAGGGAAGAGAGTGGGCTGGTGAAGGCAGAAACGACAATGTTATCATGATAAGGAAGAGGATGAAGGTCAGTATGATAAATAGAGGACCTCAGTTCGACGACGCCTCACCTCTCTGGGCCCTTTGATTGACCTCACAAAAAGAGCCCGCCATGCTAGATGCTCCCCAACACACACACACACACACACACACACGCCTCACAAAATGTCTTAATCAAGAACAGTTTGACAAACCCCCTTTGAAAAGGAAACATTAATCTGATACCAGCCACCACACACAGTACAAAAACAGCTCTTTGATGATTCACTTCAGTCGGAAATGTGTCTTTTAATTGAAGTTTTATTGAGCGCAAATGTCTGTTCGCGGGCTGCTGTTGGTTTGGTGGGGGGTCGGAGGAGAGAGTTACAGCGTTTTGTAGAGATACAGTACAGGCAGGTGGTAAAAGCGCGTTGAAAGCGCACTCTTCAATTTCACACAGCAATTAGTTTGCAACTAAAACGATTCGTGTTGGTGCGCGCTTGCTTTTTCTCCCGAGTGCTCGTAGCAGCCGGCTGTGCACAAGTGGAGAGATTTTTCTTTGAAAAAAATAATAATAAATTAACTAGAGGGGCGAAGCGAAAAAAAAAAAAGCAATAATTTGACGAGAGATGAGGGAATTCACTCTCCTGATTTAATTCGGTCAATGTTCAGATTGAATGCCTTTATTAGCTTTATTTGGCCATGAATGGCTTTCAGATTTAAAAAGGATTAAATATGCTTGTTGTCATGGAAACGGATATTTAAATGCCACCTTTTTTTCTTTCTTTTTTTTTTTTTGTTGTTGCATCTGTGAGACTTTAACTATCTGAGACTTAACTCTGTGAAACCATGACTTGCACTTGGAAATATGAAAAAAAATGGAGCCTTGACTGTTGACTGATAAACTTCTAGAAAAATGTGAAGTTAGACGGTGATGCAACAGGCAGGGCTCGCTTAACCATAGCCCTTGTTTATTTAATTGTTAGACCTTTTGCATTAAAAAGACTAAACACAGAAACATGTGCAGAAAGTGTTGCATTTTGGCTTGACTCGCTCGTGGAGGCTTGTAAACTTGACTCGGACCGCCTCTGTTCAGCCGCTTCCTGAGTCTCGTGTCCTTCTGCGTAATGATGGGGATGTTTTTAAAGAGGCTCATGTCGACTTCTTCACCTCTGGAAAACATAAAGGCAGGCTCAACACGTCTCTGTAACACAGTGACTAAGCCAGTTTCAAATCAAATCCTTCTGACCTCCGCAGAGCAAAATGGACGACTGCTCAGCGGATCCAGATGGTCCCGGTTTTCAATTATCGAGATTTGATTTAGCAAGCGAGGACGTCTGCTCTGTGTCAGAGCATGTTGTTGTTTGTCTGCCGTTTGTTGTTGCGGGCTGCGTTTATGTTAATGTTAGGCTGAGAATTATGTGGGTTGGGATGCGAGCCAGCGTTCTGCACAGCAGGACGTGCTATTCCTCCATTCGTTCTTCAATTACAGCGTGCGCTAATTCAGTCAAGCGGCCTGTTAAACAGCAGACAGCTAATTTAGCCCAGCTGAGCTTGAGAAGCTAATGGAAACGACAAACTCCAAGCATGTGCAATTGTGTGTGTGTGCGTTAATAGAGATGCTTTATATTCAAGTATAATATTGGGCACAAATATTTTTTGGCACAACATTTGGTCCATCCAATTTTTGGTGATTTAATTGCAGTATTTGATCACTGCAGTCCTCATTTAGTTGAAGCCAGTGTTTATCCCAGAATATGAAAAATCCCGCCCCTCTCATTTGTTTTGTTGCACATCCCAGAGTGAAAATTGATCCAAAATTCAGTGCCGTTATTTAGTTTTTCTGGCCAAATCTTATCTCGTGTTGCTGTTACAGATTAGCCTTAAGCATCAACTTAAGAAAAAACATGGGTTACATCCAAAACAAATCAAAAATAATGTGGTACAATGAAGTCTGATGAAGAATTATGACCATTCATGTCAAACTTAATGAAGTTTGGAACCAAATGTTCGCTCGTTACAAGTCACATTATTGCACATTTGCATAATTTATGCCTAGCAGCTAGTTTGGTACGTAAGAATTGAACTAGCACATCTGCACTGTTGTTGTTAGTGGGTTGCTGGCTCAGGCGTGTGTAAACTGTCCAATCGGGTGACTGAGTCTTCAGCAGGCGGGCCTTAAAGAGACAGGAACTGAAATAAAATTCTGAACTTGAAAACTGAAAATGGGAATGATATATGTCTCCTTTGATTAGAATTACCCACAATGCCTGATAACCTGAAGTGTTGAGAGTTGAGAGATGTTGCATCCCAAATCTGAAGATGGTTGGTTCAGCAGTTAGCGGGAAGTTCCCAATTTAAAAAGGGGGGAACACTTCTTATTCATATTATATGCTCACATACAGTAATAGTGTAGCGTGTGTGTGTGTGAGAGAGAGGAAAAGGAGGAGGAGGATTTGGTTCATAATGCAGTTTCATCCTTATTAGAGTCACACTGCCACGCACACTTAACACTAATTTCATTAGTTCGCAATGTTACGGACAGTCATTTAAATCATTTTAATAAACCTAGCACAGTCCCCGGTGAAGCAATGACCCCATCTGTTTCAAAAGATTAGATCAGAACACAGCACAGTATCTGACCCATTTTACACATTTTCTGCTTCATGTTCGAATGTCTTGTACTTTTAAGTCTCGACTTAAACCTGTACAGAACAGAGTGCTCCAACCGAGCTCTACAACTGGCCAACAGGCCGAGAGTATGTTCTGTACCCATGCGGCAGCAGTTAGCAGTGATGGCTAGCGGAAATCTGCGGAGACACGCGTGCCCAACATCGCTCACATTCCTCTCGGACATGTCCAGATTTGCCGCTCCCGCGCGCGCAGTCATCAACTCTTTTCACGGCACGTTCGTGCTGATCTGAAGCTGTGCTGTACCGTGTGGCCAGGGTGAAGAGAACGAATTAAGACAGACACCCACACGATTACAGATGAGTTTAGTGAAAAGAGAAAGGATGGGAAATCAGGAATGGAGCTCAACAGCCTTGAACTCCCTGAACGGACTCATTCATACACTGATGTGAGGATTTGGTGATATAACACGGTCCGGTGTTTACAGGATGCACCACAAACGCTTATTTTTTTACACGTCCTCAGTCTCTTTGTTTGTGTTCTCAGACTGCGTTGAATGCTTCACTCAGTTTGTCCTTCATAAAGGTCGTTCCTGTTCTGAGTTTAGATCTTCTCTGCTGCCTTTCTGTAAATGTCTTTTTTGGTACACGGTGGAGGCAGGTTTGATCAAGTGAGACAGGAATTTGAAGATTGTTGTCACACTGACAGCAAATCACACAGGATGCGCATTGTAGAATGGGGAAAAAATGCAAGATGTACCACTCTTTCTGGTTAAGGAAACAGTTTGATTTTTTTGTGAAATATTCTAAATTGTTGTCTCGCTGAGCTTTAGACAAGAAGATCAATACCACTCTCATGCCTGTATGCTTAAGATAAAGCTGGAGCTAGCATGTAATTAGCTTAGTTTAGCATCAAGACTAAAAAATACACTTCCGTAGCTCAGTAATTGGCACATATTTCATTTGTATGTTTGCTTTTTAACTTTGGAGAGTACCAAACTTAAGTTTAAATATGTTAAGATAACAAGCTGCTCCTGAGTTAACAGCAGAAATAGGACTGACGCTTGGCAAAGGAAGCTTGGCAAACTGTTGAGCTCTTTAAACATATTTTTTCACAATTTAAGGATCAGTTTCACATTCTGCGAACCTCTCTCTACAGAGTCTCCTCCAGAGAGGACAGGACGCCGACGCAGCATGCCAGGCAGCTCCTCGGACAAGACCGCACCCACCATGGAGGCTACGTCCACCGCCGCGACGCCTTTCCGAGTCACCGTGAGTACTGTGAGTGTTTTTTATGTTGTTTCCATGTGTCGTCCCCGTCTTCTCTATTTGTTTGGCTCTCTGTCTCGGTCTCTGTCTCCACCTCAGTTTGCCTCAGGAGGTTCTTAGCTGTAGATCAATGTCTTCAGCGGCCTGGTGTCCAGATGGAGCCATGCCAATCTGAAACACATTTACATCAAATGTTGGAATGGGGCCTTTGATGTTTGGCGTCTACACATCAAACATCTCCACATCGTGGCTTTAGGTCCAGCACTCCATTATCCACGGCCTTCTTACATCCTGTGATTTTTCATAACATTTCGCCGCAAAGTTGTACAAAGCCGACACACACACACACACACACACACACACACACACACACACACCTGTGCACGCACAACTCTTGTCACTCACTCGCCTAAAAGCAAACTATCTCTCTTCCTCTCCGTCAAACACACACACACACACACACACACACACACACACACACACACACACAGCATTCCTTTGTCTGTCATCCTGCTCTAATTCAAATCCAGTATGCTTTCTGCCATGTTTAATTCAATAGATAAACAGCCGGTTAATGAAGCAAAAAATTCCGCTATGAGTCATCAATTTAAAGCTAATTAGCAATTAGCAGCGCATATTTCCATTAATAAATGATGAGTGGGGAGATGACGACCTGGAGGTGAACTGTAAACATCGGTTGTTAGGACAGCGGGGCCACAAGCACTCCGTCTCTCGTAAACAAACCCTCAAACTTCATGTTGACTTTTAGCCTTTGTCAAGGCGCAGCAGGCACACTAATGAGCCAAGTAAAAGGCTAAAAGGCATTATGTTCTTTCTGAAAGATAGAAACTGTTTACTCATTATTTCCATGTTCTCCCTTTTGCTGTCCCTTCATGGCCTTCAGCCATCTTCAGCACTCAACATTTAACCGAAAAGGTAGAGTTTACTCTGCAAAATTCAAATTGACGTGCCTCTGAGGCTTACAGAAATCCCACAGTTAATGAAAAAAACAAATAGGCTAGACTCACAGATGCTGGACCAATTGCAAAGTGTTGCATGAATTTCATTTTAGGAGATGCACATATAAAATTACCACAGTCTAATGATCTGTAGATTATTGAACTCTCGTCTGTTCATATAAAGTTCGGAGCTTTTTACCGGCTGTGTGCAGGTTTGATCTTTTACTTTGCATTTGAGACTCATTTTACCATATACAGGATGTGAATTAAGTCATTGGAAATGTAATCATTGAGTGGATGAAATCAGATATTAAAATGGAAAGTCGAATAAAAAGCCTGTAGGAGACAGAAAAAGGTCAGATAGACGGGCTAAATATTGATTAACTGTCTCTTAAGCAGCTCCTCAGGGAGGAGAGGGAGAAGAGCACTGCAGCAAAGTCATCCCGTCTCAATCACATGACCACTTAACGGACTTCTGTGGGCTTATTGCTAAGCAGCAGTGACTTCTTGCACTGAGGAAGCTGTTTGACCCTTTGCTGCACTTTTCTCTATACTGCCCCCTTCTGGCCTGTGATGGTAACACAGCAATCAAACTTCCCAGCTTCTTGTGATGGATGCAAACCAGTTAACAAACACGTTTTTTAAGTTTTACGGATTGATCAATTACGAATAAGTCCCATGCATTTGAAAAAGACCCATCAGTGTCTGTTGAGGGTGGGTTGGAGATGGACACGTGGGCGTGTAAACAGGATGACATGCAGCCATGGGGTCATCTCCTCCTCCTCCTCCTCCTCCTCTCCTGTATCTTCAGCACTTTTAGCAATGACAAACCACCCCTCACTTTTCTCCCTCCAGTGAAAAGAGTTGCAATGACATCTAAAGTACCCCTCCTAGGCCTTGAGCTAAATCTGTCAAAATGTTTTTCTCTCATGTTCTTTGCGGAGACCGAGTTCAATGTCTGCACACACAAATGGGTGCCACACACACACACACACACACACACACATAAGCACATCTCAAAGCATTTATAAGAAAGAGAGGAAAAAACGACTTCTCACCAGCAGGCATTGGAGAAAAAATAAAATCTTTCTCAAGCCTAATCTTCCCCAGGCAATTCAGAAATACTAGAATATTACATAGCTTAAATATAAAAGTTGCTACTCGGTACTTTCTCTTACTGAGAGCTTGTTTTAAAAAGCAGACAAACAAACCTTATCTAAGTCCGTCACGTCCAAGTCCTGCTGATTGCACTCGTTGGATGGATTGATTCTCAATTGTGACTTGGCTCCTTATCCAATCTCTCCCTGACTCCCATCGTCCCTACCTGCCCCCCCCTCCTCTCAGATAATAGCAGGGGGTCTAATTGGACAGGTATGTCTCTTGTTTTCATCAGGTTAGAGCTAGAGGGGGGACAAGAGAGGTTGATGTGGAAGCAGGGAACACCCTGCTGATTGTCCAGGCACTGATTCTATCAGCCCCCATTAGGGAAGCCTGAAATTGCCAAAGCCAAGGGAATAGAATTAACTTGTAGCAAGCATTTGCTTTAATTTCATGAAAAAAAAAGAAAAAAGAAGAAGCAAAAACCCAGCGATAAAATTGAGCTGTCCTCCTAGTGCTGATTTAATGGGCTTGGACAGGCTGAGATTACCATCAAGTATGCAAGCCTGTTATGCACTCTCGCACAAAACAGACATGCGCAGAGGTAAGCCTACGCACATTTGCACTGTAAACACGGTAAATGCGGACAAACACATTCTTTCCACAACCGTCCGATTCCCCACGGAGCTCGTACAATGCAACAGGGTTGGTGGAAAGCCCAGCCTCTCCTCCCTTCCG
>OMLP01021003.1:45290-57048 GCA_900302685.1 Spondyliosoma cantharus
GTTTCGCACGACATATGGCTTGATTATGTTTGCATTGCATGTACCATACTGTCTGTCGAGCGGTCTCGTAGACACACGCTGGGAGAGCTTCCCGGGGGTGTGGAAGATGAATGGATACAATAAAACGTACAGAAGACAAGACAAAGACATAACAACACCAACGAAGAGCGCAGGGAGGGAAGCTAAACAAGACTTGTGAGGACTTAATAGGGTGCCATTGCTCTCACATTTCGTATTATCCTGATCCACGATTTTAATATGCTGAGATCAGGTTTTTGACGTTCCACCAAAATATCTTCTGGAAGCTTTTCTGATTAGGCTTTTATTATATTTTCAGATGCTGTTTATTCATTGTAAATGTTCCTCTCCATACTGTACATAATGGCAAGGAATAAAGACACTCATTTACTTCGAGAAGCAAACTCCATTTCTCATTAGCGTTTAATTAGAAAAGCTTCCTCGTGTCGTTAAAACACTTAGAGCGACTTTGTCCTTAATAGTAGCTGCAGGCGTCAAATTAAGAAGGAGTGTATGCTTTCAAAAAAAACAGTCCAGTTGATCAGTTTGAGCATTAAACGCACGATATGTGATTGAGGGGGAGGCCCTGCTAGCTAGCTCTGGAGGGAGGGAGGGAGTCGGTGCAAAGCCACATCTTACGGAGGATTAAACACCGGGTCGGTTCTGCTCTGATCTGGAGCCATTGACCGACAAAATGAGGGCTCGGAGATAACTTTATAACTTTCAGAATAAAAAAAATTAAAAAAAAGGCAGATTTATCAACCCAACTGTAGCAGCGATCCACAGAGGTGACGTCAGGTGATCCTCCATTGTCCGCTGTTCATAAACCGTTGACAGCCGACTGGAGCTGGAGTGGAAATGTATTGTACTACGTAAAGATATCACAGAGAGGAGACGGGCGGTGCTGAGTTCATCGAGAGTTGACCCGTATTTAAACACACAGGCACACACTCCCTCGGTGTGTCTATTTCACGGCTAATGTGCAGTAAAGCGATCTCGATGACCTCGAGTAGACTTGCAGACTTGCGGATTTCTCTGGGTTTGAACATCGTTTGAAAAAAATTGGGAGAATGTAAATACACAGCTCAACAAAATAGGACATTTTTAGACATTTAAATGCAGAATCCTTACATATTATATCTTTAGATATCTTCTCTTCAGTTAACTATAGGTTGAAAAGAATTGGGAAGTCGTTTATTTACATTGTACACAGCATCCCAACATTTTTAGTGATCAAGGATTTGTATATCGGTACCTAATCTCGTCACTTGATTTGAGGTTGTGTATCTACCCTCTCGCTTTATTTATCTCGCTTTGGATTGAGTTACATTTCCAGTGACCATATAAGGTGGCGAAGCAGCGGCGCCGGCGTGTGTGTTGTAAGTAGCTTTCCCCTGTAACTCCGAATGGCTGCTTTAACGGGCTTTCAAGAGCCCTTGATAGAAACCCCCCCCCCCCTGTCATTTTCCATAAAACCGCACCAAAGGGTGCCACGGTAATTGTTGCAGGTTGGGGGGGTGTCAGAGTGTACATGTGTGTGTATTGAGGAAGATCCAAAATAGAGCGGCACAGTGAGGGAGTGAGAGACATCCATCCATAAATCCAATAAAGTGATGCCATTTAGAGTTATTAAATTCTGTAAACATTCCCCAGGTGGATTGGCTGTAATATCCAACCTTTTTCTATTGCTCCCTCCCTCGTTCCCACCTCCCTCTCGCTCACTTAGTTACTGACATTCCCTTTTTTTTGCTCTTCCAGCATCCCAACATCTATTAACCCTTCATGTTACAACCCCGGGGGTTCGCACAAAACCCCGAAAGTTTGGGTTTTAGTCTGCACAAACCCTACCATCATCTCTCCCCATTTGACTTATTCGCCACGCCGTTTGCATCCGTTCCTTTTATCCCTCTGTTTTGCTATCGTTTGTCACTTTGGCTCTCTCTTATCTACTCCGCTCACGGTAATAGTCGTGTTCGGAGCTGTTGTTCGGCGCCGCGGTTCACTGGTGGATTTCTGCTACATTAAACTCAATCCAGCTCGTGCAGACTTGTCCCTGGATCCTCTTCTCTCTCTCTCTGGCTTCTCCTCTTCATTTCGAGCCACTGCACCAGCATCCTCCTCCTCGCTCCTCGCTCCTCCTCTTGTTCGAATTTGTCATAGTTTGCTCCCTCCCCAACCCTGTTACCTGTCCTCATTTTCGGAATGAAGATGTCTTATTTACCACCTCTCCATCCTCCTGTTTCCCCCTTTCATCTCTTCAGTTCCACTCTCCGGATGCTGAATGTCGCATGCTTGTCGATCACATGTGCACTTCGAGGCAGAACCAGGAGGAATTTCCTGAAAGGAAAAAATGAAATAAGTGTTCAGGCCCTGTCTGTATATGCCCTAGCCTTTGAGCAGTGGGTGTGTAGCCACCAGCCGTTTAACAGCACGCAGGGTGTGAGGGCAGGACTCTATGAAGATGTAGCGACCAGGTGCCAGATCTGAAGCATGCATCCAATAACCCTTCCCAATCATACTGGATTTAAAACCCCACCTAATGTCTGGCTTTTGTCTTCATTTGGAAAGTACACAATAGGCATTCGTTCCAGTGCCAAATGACTCTGCAGCAGTTCTGGGTGTTTATTGGCTCCGGAGATGGAATCACGGCAGCTAATATTTAGCCCATTTTCAGGCGCAGTGCTGTGACGTGTTGAAGTTAAGGACGTTGGCGTATAATGCTTTTCTGTCCATCTCCACTGAAGCGGCGCTCGATAATCTCCCTCTCCCGATTGGTACCAGAGCGTGGGAGCGGAGTGGAGCGCGAGTGAGCAGGAGGATTTTTAATGGCGTGCAGAGCGTCCTTTTTGAAAAGGCCTATCCCCCCAGCGCCATCTTGCTCCAATTTAACTCCGCTAACACCCTGAGTCCGAATCATTTCTTCTTCGAAAATGTGGTTTTGGCGGCTCAGTTATTTTTGGATGCATGTCTACCAGTTTAAGCTACAAATACAAGACAACTCAAAGTTCTCCTTGTTTTTGGAACGAGCAACAAGCGATCTGAATGGAGCGGGTTGAACGGGTCGACTTTGAATGTTTCTTTTTACAAACCTAAACTGGCGACTTGTCTACCTGTTCTGCCTGTAACCCTCTACAACGCACACTCGTGCCCACATGGACACACTTTCTTTTTTCTTTTCACATTTCAGTGAAGGTAGCGTTCCATCGTACCACTGATAAATTCTGGCGTCGTTCATTCACTTATTCATTCACTACATGGTCTTCTCAAATGTTGATTCATCATTTATTTGTGATGATTTTAAGGATGTAGGCCTGGACACTGCCCAGAGAAGTAATGCGCCGCGTAGTGCCAAAAATCAAATGCCCAGTCGCAGATTTCGTGCCAATCTGAAGAAAACACAACAGCCGTGCTTTCATTATGTTCATCGCAGCAGAGTAATTAGGCAGAGGGAAGGAGTGCATCCTTCTCCCTCTCCTACTCTTTTTGGCGTCCCTCCCCTCTCGCCGTCTCATTTGCAATGCATCAGCATGATTTGGCGTAGATGAAACAGAGCTCTCAGGGTAATAATGTGTTGTACAGAGCAGGTTTCCCCTACCACTGTGCATGATTAAGCTCTTATCCCGTGCAGACGAGGATGGATTCAGTGAACCCATCAATAGCATCTCAAAAAACTTAATGCCTCTAATTTGGTGATGATTACGAGGCTTCGTGGCATTATCCCTTTTCTGTTTGAGATTGTAATGAGGATTTTATTAATTCACGAGTCATGTGGTGGTGTTTAGGTGCTTACGCAGAGGTGGGTGTTTTTGAAAAGGTTGATTTTATCCTGCTTTCATAAACAAAGTGCTCTTCATCGGCTTCAAGGACAGACGTGGCTATTCAGTTTTGAAGTTCATGCAGAACAGCTTAAAACAACTTAAACTCTTTCTGAATGAGACCGGCGTCAGCATCTGAAGTGTTTTAAACGCCCTCGAAGACAAAGAGCATCAGCACCAACCCACTGAAAGTTGTTCTCTCGAACATTCGGGAAGGACACATTTATGAGTGCTTACAGGTTAAGAGGCAGAAGCCTTGGTGTCTGTTGGTCTTTTCATTCAAAAGAAAGAAAATTAACTGCATGTTCGATTAATGCGTTGGCATTGTACGTCTCTGCAAACCACAGATACGCTTGATGTCTTTTGTCACATTTCTACGGCACAGGTAAAGTGACACAGTTCAAATACTATCTATATGAGCTGACCTTCTTTATTTAGAGGAGCGATGTTAAGTAAATGTTTATCTGGTAACAAACGCATGTATTTTTCAAGACATCCGTACATTTTTCCAGGTGTTGTTATGGCGACAACGGCAAGTATTGTAACCCAGTTTTACAATCATTTCTGACCCCTAACCGATTCGTTTCTGCGCATACACCTAGCAAGACCTCAATCACGGCGCTGTCAAAACATAAAGATTGCACATATCCTTTGTTTGCAAAAATGTGTAACATTTATTCTGCCGCTTGGTTTTAGCTGCGAGGCCGAGGAGGTCGTACTCCGGCAGCTTATTCGTGCAATTATGTCCTGAAAATCTTTTGAAGTCTTGTTTGCAAACCGAAACAAATTAAGCGATGCACAAATTGTTCCCCTTAAAAACATCCGCGGATCATTTCGGATTCAGCTAATAGCCCTAAGCGCAGTCCCTCAAACAACTTCAGGAAAGCTTTTGCAATTGAAGGTTCCATTACGATATGCTAATGTACAATTAGATTTCATATTGCCTTGGTTCCACTTCTCAACTCGGCTCCAAAACCTTTTTTTTGCTTGTTATTTTCTTCCATTAAGGAAAGTATGCATCCCTCATTCCTATACTTAATGGACAGAAGGTTTCTACATAGTGTTTACAACTTGGAGTGAGTCAAGTCTTGGGTTCAGTGTTATTCCAGGGAGCCGTGCTGTATATTGCTTCTCTGATCACTTTACCATCTGCATAATTTGTCGCGGAATCATCCCCGGAGCAATGCTCGCGGTGTTGACACCTGCCCAGCTGGTAGGTTTCGGTGGCTCGGTTGATGTTTAACCCTGCTGGGCCTTCTGTGAGCCCGGGCGAGCGTGGCCAAGGGTCTCCTCTCTTTCATTCTCTCCCCGGGTAATGAGCTGTAATGGATAGGGCCTTGGGCGTGACAGGAATACCGAGGGCCCCATCAAAGCGGTGCCCTGCGCATCCCTTTAAAGGACTGCTCAGTGCGCATGCAAACACCCATTTACTCATTCATTCCCGTCTTTGAACTACTCCTGTCCCTGGCTTTTCAGTTATTTACCATGCACCAGTATTATAGATATTAGGCCTTTGTGGCCTTCTTTGAAGCATTGTTGTGTAAATTTAAGGATGCCATGTTTTCACTCTATAAAAAAACTATATGTGGGAGGTAAAGTGACATAAAAGTAAACAAGGGGTTTCATATGCTGGAAGCTCCGACATTTTCACCGCTCAAGAGTTGGCACCAAGCTGTAATGAATGTAAGATTTACATCTGATCTGTCTGTTGGCGACGAAGAGGCAAGAATAAATGTCTTTATGTTGCAAGTTTACGTTTCTTTAGGTCCGATTTAAAATGTTTCTCTTGTCCCAGATTTGTGCTGATGATCTGGTTAGGTGTAGGCACAAAAAAACACTTGGTTAGGGTTAGCAAGACATTGTCATTGCTTGACTTCCTTTAAGAAATTATCCGTTTTTTCGTTGCTACCAACATGGTTGGAAATTGTCCTGCGGTCTCCGTAAAGATATCCAGTCCTGTAGAGTTTGAAAATGTCGGAACGCTTTTGTACCTTGTCAAGAAAATCCAGTGCGATCAGTGGCTTCTCCATCACCGTCCCCATCCACCTCCTGACATGAAAGTCGAGTAAAGACATGTAATGTGACACAATTTGTGTTATCCCGGCGACTGGGCTGCTGTTGGCTCATGAGAGCCATCAACCTCCAATTTCCACCTGAAATAACCCTTGCACAAACTGAAAAAAAGTTTAAAATAGTTGGTCAGAGAAAACTCTGTTTCAGGTGGACTGCCGCATAAATTCTATATATTGACTAGACACACACACGGAGGCACACATTAGAGAAAAAGAGTTCATGGCACTGACAGTCCAGATGGTACTCAGTGACTCTTATAGACCCACTAAATTACGATGGTGATGACTCTAGATGGTTTTTCACCACTTTCGCTTCACTAACAGGCCTCTCTGCCACTTTACGGCTCCGCTCGCCCCCCCTTTCACTCATTTTTGTAGTGTGAGTATGTGTGAGTGCATTTGTATGTGTGTGTGTGTGTGTGGTGCGTCTGCCAGGGTTTTTATTCTGCCATGTGCTAATAAAAGCCCGTGTATTGCAAAAGTCAGGCCCTCTCCCTGCATGCATCTAGCATACCGTGGTTATGAGTTTCACCGCACTTAATTCAAACTGGCCTGCAGTGAGACGAAGTGTACGAAAGCTTCAGTTTCACCATTTAGATCAGCGTCATTGCAATTAACTGATGGTCACGAGCCAGAGCGCCTTGACAGTATTCGTGTTGCCAAATAAAATTAAGCTCCGGGAAATTTAAACTAAGACTTACAGTGGGTGTTTTTGTTTGTTTTAGTTTGTTTTTTTTAACGATCTAAACTGAAAGTGTAGGAGAGCAGACGCGGTGATGGCAAGGCAATTCGTCGAGATATTTCAGATTATAAGTGGGATATACTCTGTTTAGATTCAGGTGCTCTCTGATGACTGCGTACGCGATAACAGGTGATGTAAGTAGAGAGAGTACAGTAAAATGTGCACTTCATCCCAACTCACCGAACTTCCTGCGCTTGGAGGAGGGGGAAGTTGTCTACACCGTTACCATCTGTCTGTCCGCTGTGTTTAGATAATTTGCAAAAAGGTGAAACTCTTCTCAGGTTTCAGCCGTCTGATCGTCATCGTCGTCCTCGCTTCTGTTCCTGTCTGTGATCTCCCAAGCTGGCCCTCCATCCAGATTTTCTCATCTGCTCCTCCCGACTTCCAATGGACCGATTCAAATCACAGGTGGCCAGCATCACCAGCAACTAAAACTCAGGCTGCGTCCAAAAAATGGCTCACTTTTCCTTATATGATAGAGGAGTTTACTCTTATGGTGCATCGCATTGTGGGAGTTCTTTTCTAAATGCTCTGAATGTACTGAGCCGTCGGTGTGTGTGTGTGTGTGCAAGCTGGCTTGCAAAGATGAAGGAATCACCTGACTACCTGTCAGACTGTATCACCTCGTACAAGCCGGTACACAATCTCTGCTCACACGGGCTCCACAGTTACTTATCCATCCTGTCACTCCACCGGCATGTTTGTAAGCAAAACTCCACGTCTCGACGCCGTCTCGTCACCTGCCGTCTCACATCAACTTCTTTCACCATGTCTTCAATTTGTTGATTGGGACTCGACGGCTTGTATGCTTGATTTCGCATATTTGTAATTTAGGTGCATAACTGTACGTGTGCTCAGAAACTTTGGTTTGAAAGCATTTAAGTAAATGTACAATAAAAATAGGCATTCTTAAATTAGTTTACCAATTAATTTATTAAGCCATTTATTAAAAAAACTAAATTACAAAGAAATTAATTATTTGATATTTTAATGGGCAACTAAAAGAGGAATTATGAATAGAGTTTACTAATAAGATATTAATCCATCAATAAATGGTTCCAATTACAAAGCGATCGACAAAAACAACATAAAACAGTGCATCATTTAAAAAGGCAGTAATTGACTCATAAATAAAGAATGAAATTTAGAAATCTATTTGAAAATTCAGTTTAAAAAGACAAATGAATAGCTGGATTGGCAAATTGAATTAAGAACGCTTTTAATCAGGCATTTAAAAGGGCAATTTCCTTTTCTATCTGCATTTTCATCCATCCGCTGCTTTTCCTTTTCTTATTAGATATTTGATTTGCGTCGTCATTTAGCCTCTCGGTGACACTTTGAGCCTTTAGCTAGTAAAACAAGGTAAAACAATGCAAATTGGACATTAAATAGATTGATATATTGATTTATAAACTAATTTTTAAATGCATATTTTGATTGTACAAATAGTTGAATGCTTTATCACTGTTTCCCTGACACTGGTGGTCCTCCATATGAGAGAAGGCTTAATGGTTATAAAGCTTCGCTACCCACGGCTCACTGTGCCTCCTCCAAGCACTGCTGCATCATCAGACTGCCTTATGTCTGTGTCGAAGCTCCGCCGCTGTAATAATCCACGTCTTTATTAAATAAGTGCATTGATGGAAAGGAAGCACAGGCAGAGATAAATGCTGCTGCTCGGCTCTATATTCAAACTATCCCTTATTGATATTTTATATTCTTTATTATTAAACGTCTCAGCCTCAACTTCTTCTTGATTAATACGAAGATCAAACGTCTATGTAGATCAACTCGCGTTCGGCTAATATTAAATATGGGCACTGTTCCTGTTATTTATCATTCTTCTTTGTGCCCTATTAATTATATACCGCCGCTGTAACATTCATCTCATAAAGCTCAAACTGTGTGGAAAAAACAGGAGACTGACTGGCATATGTGGCGCAACAGCAGCGCGGCGTCGCTGGTGCAGGCTGACCCAGTTTAAAACAAACATTTAAGGTGCCCGAGCTGCCTGTTTACCACCCGGCCTCTTCATCACACCTCCTGTGAGCACACGGATGCGCTACCGCCAAAGTCAAAGGTGCATTAGATCTCACACTGTGCTCTTCCACCACTCCCACTGACATTTAAGATACCCCCTTTCTCGCTGGACAACAAAACACCAAACACCCATTCGGATCCGGCTTTTGTCATTAATACAAATGGGACACAGGACGTCACAGGTGTTGCTCCAATGTTGAACCTTAATACCTTATTGATTCCCGAGGATCAATAAAGTGTTTCTGATTCTGATTTGAAACATAGCACCAGGGTGGACGTGGAAGTTTTAGACCAGGGCTGTCATGATACCAGATTGTTTTACTACACTGTTTTCGTGGCCAAAAATTCAAGATGAGGCCGATATCGCAATATCAGCTAGCTAGCTATTTACTTCTTTTTTTCTCGTTTTATGGCCGGTGGCAACCGGGGTCAAGGTACATTACCACCACCTACTATGACAAGTGAGAATGAAAAGAAACAGAGTTGATTTTGGATTAGTTTGTTTAATTTGGTGTGTATGATATGAATATTTCATTTTTAAAGATGGAGATTATCATCCTTATCGCTACATCACGGCACCCCTATTTCGGACGTCGGTGCCAAAACAGTTTTCCAATTGTGTCCGTTTAAGGAGCGGTCGGACGTCATTCAGTCGATGAGTTTGATAGAGGAATTACTACCTCTAGAGCATTCATGACATCAAATCTCACCAGAAAACAAAATAAGAGGCAGACTGGTCTACTGGCAATGGGGAATGATTCAATCCCCATTTTTCAACCCACTAGTGTACCCACATCAAGAAAATAACACTGCATATATGCACTAATTGTGTTTTTACACCGCATCGCATTCTCACTATGTAGAGAATCATTAATAAAGGGGCAAAAACTGAAGTGAAGGAGAGATGAGATGGCGCCAGACACATCTCGGTATTCTTTTAAAATGGGCTGTGTTCTCTGAGTGCTGTTATTGTGAGCAGGATTATGTCTGGGTCAGACGTTCAGCTTTTCATTGTGCATTTACAAAACCTCTCCAAACAGCTCCCTGCACTCAGGCTGCACTCTTCTCCTCATATCAGAAAACGCTGCTTGTTTTTTGGGGAGGTTATTTTTTTTTTTTTTGAATGACACATTCACAGTTTTCGAGCATGTCGTTGTTCTTTATGTTACACACAACATATTTCGAGGTTTATTGCTTCTGCAGAAGTTACTCGTTTATTTTCACGCTTGCAATTAGCAATCAGGATTAAAGTGTGTTGTCGGACTCGCTAATTGAGATAATATTTCCTTCAGAGGTGTTCGCAAAATCAGTGATGCTTAATAATTGGCGTCAACGTTTCTGCAATTAGGATGTAATGTTTATATGGAGTTTGATGACAGCAGCTTGGATATAAAGCACCGAACGCGTAGATGATGCGTGTCTGGACAAGAGTGAGATGGAGCGTACTGCAAATATGAAATACAGTTTTTATTTTTGCTGTCTGTGCTGCTACAACTTTGTTTTCCTGGCACGGAAATCACAGCTAGTCTGATCTAACAGCTGTGTTTTGCATGACAGGCTTTGGAATTTGTATAAGCACCATCAAATTATATATACTTGTTAAGCACTTTATGGTGAAAAAGATTTCATATTGGGATGATTTTTACAGATATTGTGCTGCTAATATAAATCTATATTAGCGGGAAAGGTCATATTTTCATCGCACATGTTCCTGTCCACTGAAATAACTATTAAAGTCACGACGATGTAGCATTTGTTTGGTTTCCTTACATCTGGACACCACAACGAGCTCAAGGCATCCAACTGGCATCCAAACTCCCCAAATCCCAGTCTGGTCTGTGGGGTGTCTCATCCACGGAGGCTCCAGTGTCGGTTGGACTTTGCTCTGACCTGTTGAGGCACGGAAACAGAATCTCTGAGGGTGTCCTGTGGTGTCTGGCACCAGGGCGTTGGCAGCGGATCCCTTTATCCTTTTCGAGGTAGAGCCTCGGTGGATCACACTTACGTCCCATGGATCCCTAATCGGATTGGGTTCTGGAGAATTTGGAGGCCGGGTCGACGCCTTGAGCTGTTCGTCGGGTCATTCTTGAGCAGTTTTTGCCTTGTGGCAGGGTGGGATGTCCTGCTGTACTCGGCCTGCAGCGATGTTTGAGAGGACGATCCATGTCAAGTGGCATCAGTGAAAGAACCAAAGGTTTCCCAGCAGAACATGTGTTCTTCACTTTCCCCATCAGTGATTTTAATGTTGTGGCTTATCGGTACACAATGTTACTTCTTGGCATTTGGATATTGCACGTGGTTGCCATATGTCTATTTTGATAATGTTTTGATTAATTGTTCTTATTAACCAACAAAAAATCTGTTTATTCCTGGAGTAAACCAATGATTGACCTTACAATAGAATGCACGGTAATATAAAAGCAAAAATAATCTCAAAATGTTCCGTAGAGTTTAATCACCCACCTTTCATTGCACTGGATTGGAGCTGACATCACTCTAACTGTTGGTATAATAATTAAACTGTAATCCACAGCAGGGCACGCTGAGATCTAATGGAAATCAGCTTTTTGGTCGAACACATGCTGTTATCTGAACACTGGATAAAGCTGTATCATTCAAATACTTCCTGATACTGTATCAGTATATCATACTCTTTAGACGATGTTAGTGATTTGTTGTAGGGATTTTGACAAAAATAAAGGGACCTCATCGGCAGATGTCAAATGGAAATGTTTAAGGCAGGGGAATTCGTCAACCTGAGCAGGAAACAGGTGGCCAGCAGCGAGTTAATGAGGTACTTTTCATGATTTGGTCATTTGAAACCCAACAATGTACCTTTGACCAGTGCTTTTGTTTAGAATGGGTGTGAACTCAAGAGTCAAGAGTATTTGTACCCTCCTCCACCCTATTGTGTGGTCATTTGGTTTACACGTGCACTACTGTGTGTGTGTGTGTGTGTGTGTAAGGGTGAATACATGCTAGAGCTGACCTCCTATCCTCTCCACTGCAGCCCCAGCCACTGTTCCAGAAACGTATTGGCCATTTCAAAAGATGCTATTGTATCATCAAGC
>OMLP01021005.1:2436-14366 GCA_900302685.1 Spondyliosoma cantharus
AAAACAGGGAAACAGTTTTTTCCTTTTTTTTTTAGTCAAACAATTTAGTATTTTAATTGTCCTCATCATCTTCTGTATTAGATCTGACTGTATTATTACCCAGCCAAGGAATTCATGTGTTCACCTGGATCTGCTTGTTGGTTTGTCAGAAGGATTACACAAAAAATTCTAAACGAATTTTAAATGCAAATTGTTTAGAGAATGGGCTTCAGCCCTCGTTAACTTTTTGGTGCTGATCCATATAAAGGGACAGATCCAGGAATGTTTACTCTCTATCTTTGACATTGTGAGGTAAGGCATTATCATATCATTATCACCAACATTTTTGCCAGTTTCTCTGGGAATGTATGGATCTCCAGAGTCAGACGTATTTAGTTGGTTGGTATGTGTGAGCGAGTACAATTTGATGTGGATCCTAGATCTGCTGAGCTTAAATTATGGTCCAGCAGTTATGGGCGGTTTACATTTTAGAGTGTTACAGGACTATCCAGCTTGATACTGGATGCGCTCCACTGAGTGCCATTCTAGTTGTGCTGATAGCATCAGAGAGAAAGTGCCATGAACAGTGTTCAGAAAGATAGTCGAACCACAGACACACTGCTGAACAAGACAACAAAAAACAGGAATGGGTAAATACAGTAAAAAATAGATAAATAGGGGTTAAAAAGGGCAAATAATGAAGTCTTAAAATTGTATAAAGGAGCAATGTTATATATATTCTACTTATATTTTAATTGTTGTGATTTTCATTTTAACCCTTTCCCTGAAGTGAATCCTCTGATTTCTCAGTAATTTGCGTGTTATCATTGAAAGTAATAATCGACATATTTCCACTCGTACATCTAAGGAAAAGAGTCATTCATATGTGGAACTGAGCTCTTCTGAAAATGTCTTTACTCAGCTAACTGTGTGAGGGACAATCGTGTTCACCTTGAAGTGATCGATGACATCTTCGAAATCGATTAAAGAGCAAAGAGTAAACACAAACATGCACACCTCAGGCTTATATGAACAATATTGTTCTATTATCTTTAGAAATTGCAGAAAAGTGTTGTTGTTTTTTTTTTTTTAAACCAATAAGTCCAGCCAACATATATACAGTAAGTAAATAGGTACTGTAAGAATGCAAGTCACACGCCTTGCCAAAAGAAAACAAGGTTGTGTGAACATTATATTGAATCCATCTGATGATTAATCCATTCTGAAATATCTCTGCTTTTCATCTTCACAGCCCAAATCAGCCTGGCTTAAATGCCACTCCCATCACAGGGCTGAAGGTGAAAGGATCCGAGGAATCCTGTGATTTAAATTGGTATTTTTAGACCGATGTATCCCCGTGGACTCTTAGAATAGTGAGAGCAATGCAGCGTTTCCCTCTGCACTCCTAGACCCTCCAAAGTTTTCCATGATGTCATGTGTGGTGGGGGAGTGAGAGTAATTGAAGAGGCAGATGAACATAAACTGGAATCTCCTCTAATTCAGCCATTCATTTAGTCGCCTTAGTCTTTTCGGATCAGCCTGTAGACGTCAGGGACACGGGAAACAAAACAAGTGAGGAGCCCAGACTGTGGCTCCTCGTGTTCCTGCCAAAGACCAGATGACAGACTCCAAACACAACTGAAAGATAAGACCGTTACTGACATAGTGACCTTTTCCTCATTTACTGCTCAGGAACACAGTAGAAGAGCAGGATCCAGTTCAGTCAACAGAAGAACGTTATTTCATCCCGCCTGAATGATGCTGATTCTTCAGGCCAATATTACATTTTTAAGTTTAATCCCTAAATATAAATTATACATATTTTACAATATTAATTTGTGAATAGAAAAACATACAGGGCTGTTCTAAAGTTATTTGTTTGGTGAGTTTGACATTTTTGAGAAAAAAAGCAAGGCCCACCCCTCTGATAATATTGGCTTTGGACCCTCCCTGTCACTTCTTTCTAAGTCAGGCTCGGGTAGTCCTTCCATTTATTTATTCATTTATTTTTCCAATAAAATATAATGTCGCAAGGGAAGGGTAACGAAAGGACAGAAGTCCAGCCTGAGATAATGTAAAACTGATTTGCTCTGAAAAGAGTTCAGACTCCTCTCCCTTCCGACACCTCCTTCCCTCCCTAATCATTTTTCACAGTCAATAACATTAATAAAGACTTTTGGCAGCGAGACCTTTGGTTAAAAAAAGAGAATAAAAAAAGATTATGACTGAGCACATTTTACTGATAAAAAGATAACCTTGTCTCAAAGAAAATAAATACAACCGACGAAACACAACAGCAATCCTTTAACCTGAGCACAAAAAACATTTGAAATATTATGATTATGTTGAGCAAAGAAAAACCAGGTACTGAAGGCTATCTTCAGTATTTTATGACTTAGTGTGTTTAAATTTGACTATTTTTAGGTGAACAAAAAATGAATATAAAATAATTTTGTATTTTTCATATTGAGAAATCAAATTCATGGCCTATGTAAGTTGTACTGGATGTGGGTAAATGTTTGACAAAACATTTTTAATAGATTTTTGTCACCTGTCACCAATGACTCATTTTTTCTATCGTAGACCTCACAATTTACCAATTGTATGTAAAATCAACAAGTTTTCACCCCCGACTCGTGAGATACAGCAGCTCGGTCATTTGCATTAAGCGTCAAACTATGACGCTCTACTTAAGGCTTGCGCGGTCAAGTTAGCAATAATATGTTATATGCAAAGTCTGGTTAGACATTTTTAAAAGAAAGCTTGCTGACAAACAGTTCACAGTGACATTATGAATTTTGGGCTGTTGTTCACATTGTCCAGTGGTCTCCTACTCGGTCAAGTTAAGTAAAAGTTCAAACTTTGGGTTAAGATAACTATGTTCAGTCTCATAGCTTACTTAACGCAAGTTACGTAACTCTCATCAAAAACGTGACACTTGGGTAAAGTAAGTTACATCATTTACGTACGTTAACTTACGCAGCATAAAAACAAATCTCTTTTAATTCTTGATCACAACGGGGCTCATGAGATACTGGACGACCAGCAGAGGTGGCGGCAGGCGTTATGACAGGTATAACTGATATTATCAACTGCTCTGCTGCCGTCCTTAGAGGTAACGCATACAAACCCATAGAAAACCATAAAATATATGACTTGAGCAGAAAGAGCGGGGTCAAACCACAGTAACTGTGAGTTAAGACTCGAATGAAACTTTTGCATGTCTGTTTTATCTGGAGACAAAGTGTTCGGTCCGCAGCGTTCACTCAGGCTCAGTCTTCCTCTGTCTTAGAGAACAAAGGATTTAAAGTCAGAGGCCATACGTCAAATGAGTGGTGATCATTTTTGAGGAGCACAGGAGAAGAAATGTTAATGAGCAGAGGAAGATCTTCATTTCTTCTGCCTAAACAAACTAAGTAATCAAACTCTCTTTGTTTCCATGACTGAATAAACTGAATAAACAAACTGACCTTAAAGGACAACACAGTTCATACTGTTTTACTGTGTTTATATGTGGCGGACCCTGCCACCTCTCTAGATTCAAACAGTGTTCTGTGACCTTATTTTCCTCTGAGAACAGCTTGTTTATTCACTTATGGACAGCATACATGTTTCTGAGTGTGTATTAATTTATTATTAGTGTAGTTACCATGGTTTGCCTTCAGAGCCTTTCTTAAAATGTGTGTGTGAGTCTTTGTGAGTGTGTGTCAGAGAGACAGATAAAGACTTTGGGACAGAACCAGTGGGTGAGTTCACGCTGAGCTCAGAGGAGTTTCAGGCTCAGTTCTGCCAGAAGAGTAAACATTGAGAGCTGGTATCTCATCACAGTGATGTTTTCTCTCTGTGGTGCTTCTAATGAATCATGCTTTGTTTCAGTAGTCACCACAGTGATGTCACTTCGAAATAAACTGCCTCCAGCCACAGGACTGAAATGTGCAAAGAGCTTGAGATTCCGCTCACTAACACTCCTGCTGTGTTAGTGTCTGGTGATAATGACAGCGCCTGTCTTTGGTATATGACTTAGAGCTTTGTAAGAGTCCACATGATGGCATCATTAACACAATTTTGCCATTAGAGGTGTTACTGTAACTGCTACACACTGTACTGCACACTCCTTTGAAACAAAACTTTTTTTTCACCTTTGCTTTTATATTTCCACATTCGTGTCGTGTTTCAGACACAATAAAGAATTAATTTGAAAGCAATTTCCAGTAAATGTTATCTTTATTTACCATCAGGCAGGAATAGAGAAGCAGAGAAGAAAGTAAACCACAGTATATTTGTCCTTTTAGCCTTCACTTACAAACATTCACTGATTGACTTTCTTTAACGAACAGGTTGCAGAAAAACATGCAATCAGACTTCATTGGCCTCACATCAGAGATGTTGATTGGGTAGCATTCCGATTACTGAGTTGAAGGTGGCCCAACACCACTGTAATTCTTGACTGGGTTAAACATGAAAACAGAAATTTACCTGATACAAATCTGGCCAACGCGCCTTTCATTTAGTCCAATAAGAGAGGAGGAGAAGTCTGAGTGGGTACGAGTGTTGTTTGGCAGCTCAGGCCTCTCTAACACCTGCAGTACAAGTCTTACTGCTCCAGTCTGGCTTTTCGTGCGGCACCTTTCCCTGCAAGCCGAGTGGATTCCACACTGATTTGATGGTGGCCGGAGTCGGGGAGATTACTCTCATCTGGAGCAGATTAGTCAGTGATGCTGATAGACATGATCAGCCCAACACTTCATCATTTCATGCAGTTTAACATCGGCCGCGCACAGCTCGCTTGTTTACGTGCCCCTCAACTGACTGATTCATTTTCATCAGGGGAAATTAACGTAGCTTTCTGATTATACACAATCATGTATTGCGCAATAGCTTTAACTCCACGCCTGGGGTTAAAATTTGAACTTTTAGTTCGGTCGGAAAAAAAAGGTTTTAAATGAAGGTAATGAACAGATATTACTGCAGACATGATAAGAACAGTCTGTACTGTAATACAGAAATGTTTACCTTTCTGTCCTTGTTACAAAAGGCCTTTTCTGCAGACCTGCCAGGCGTTCTATCTGAGCCACGATCAGCATAAATCCACAACATCATAACAGAAATCTCGTTTTTTTGCATTAGGCAACAGGTGGAACGTGTGCCGGTGCATTTCTCCTGCTGTTGTTTTAAGCTCCTAATTCATCCGTGAAATTACTCACATGTTCATTCATCATCTGAGCGAGGCCGAGAGAAACAAGCCCCGAAACGAGAATCAGTTGATGGATAGAACGTATCTGAGGGCAAATATTACCTCAGTCCACACGGGCAGTAAACAGATTTATTATTTACTAAACCAGTCTGTGTGACGTGATGAAAAAAACAAATGGGGGAACAAGAAATAAATGCGTGTATTCAAAAGAAAGGTTTAAAAAATATGAACCCATGGACTGTGTTTGTAGTGCCGACCCAAGTTTGTAATTGGTTTCATATTTAGCTGTACTACGGTAAAACTTATTGAAAGGTATACCAGGGCTCTGTGAGCTCACACACATAAATAAATCTTGGTTACGTTTTTTGCAAAAATGCAGCGCACCTCCACATGCCAACTGCTCTGTTGACTGGATATTGATTGCTGATTTTTTTTTTTTTTTCGTTGTAAGCTTTGAAATATTCGCCTGCCTGGGCCAAGTGCTGTTCACCTATCTGGAATGTACAGTCAAAATTGCTTTGCAGCTAACATAAATACAGGCCACGGCTGTTGTAGTGCAGAGAGATGGCAGGCCCTTGTGTGGAGTGCAGGCAGCTCTTAGTCACGGGCTCTTCCAGCGAAGTAAAAGGTGGTCATGTTAGCTTTTATGTTGATAAATCTGTGAGTGAGTGTGTGTGTTCTGCTCCTGCCCTCGATCACTGACAAGTAATTAAGAATATGAGGTCACCATTGAAAACATATCTCTGTGTCTGTGATTCTCGGTGACAGACTGGCTGCTTGTTGGACACTCACACCTCCCAGAGAGAGAACTGGAGCCCGAAGTGATCATGCAAGATAGCTTGTAAACTTGTTGTTCATTATGCCACGGACCATTACATGTGGTGTTGTCACGAGTCACGTGCCCCCGCCTCGCTTAAAGCGGCTGTAATCAGTACCTTTATATTAACATTTGATCACACGCAGACTGTGAAAAGGGGTCACTCATAGTAACAAACCTACAGGCAACTATCCCCTGACTGTGCAGTTTCCCTCAGCACTATCGTGCATTATAGTGACTTTCAGCAAATTGTTTTGATTCACTCTCACTCTCATTGTTGTTTTTTTGGCTCCAGCACGTAGCTGATTTCTGTAACTTGTGCTTAAGAGGTCGATATTTCCCTCAGAGGTTGGTCAAAAACAGAGCTGAAATAGAGGAATATTGGACTTTCACTCGTGATGTGTCCAGAAACACAACTCCACATAAGTCCTAATTTGGCTTCCTATCTGCTGGATGAGTAATTAGACAACTGTTTAAAAGGTTGTACTATGACAGTGTTGTGTTCATGGATGTTTCCCAAAAAAAATCAGTATTTACAACTTTAGACTAATGTTTTGTTTACATCAGCGAATTCTCACATGGTTTTGACCGTGGAATCATTTGTTCACGTTACTCAAGCAAGGTACTTTTACACCCCAAACAGCTGGAACACCTTACTGTACATTAGCCGTAAGCAGCGAGCACAGCACAGCATGCATGTGTCTGTATGCGCAATTAACATGACACCTAAACGTACGACAATGAAGGTCACCTCTAAAGACAGTAGGGGTGAAGATAAATCCACTTTTTAATCCCAACAGTTAAAAAGTCCTCCTCCAGTGGGCAAACAGCTCCGGGTCATAGCAGAATCGGATGTGGCTCCAGGTGTTTACTCCTCCAGAATGACTGGCTCTGCAGCTACTCTCTGCACACATACATTTTGTTTTTGCCGAAGTTGAATATTTTCAACCCTATTGCCAGAATAAAAGTTGCCGATGTGCCTTTCCGCAAACCACAGAAATGTTGAAATTTTACATTCCTGTATATTGCAGTGTTATTTTCTCTTGCGTCAGCTCAGTGCTTTGCTTTCAGTGGCAACACACTGTTACGAACTCAGCTACTATCAAATGTGCCAAGTCATTCTGAATCAACCAACACGAACATGCTTAGGTAAATTAACACTGTTCACATACATAACTATATAACTACGCTCTTTTCATTTAGTTCAGTAAGCTACGTAGCGTGTCCAGGTAGGTACAGTAGCATGGTGGCATAACAGCAGCAGCTAGCTGGTGAGTGCAGAGATAGTGTGACTGTGTTTTGACATGAAACATGTTCCTCGGAGAGTCACTCAGCTCTGTGAAGAGCAAAAAGTCTTTCTACAGGGTCTAGCCAGCAGCAGCAGCGAGCTAACACTGCTAACACTGGCACTTCCCTTTGACGCTGAAGCTCGTACGCTGGCCTAGCTAGTTAGCCGTCTACGTAGATAGCATTTTCAGCTAAATGAAAGGATTTAATGAAATATTTAGTGTCTGTGGGGTGTACAATGACAAAAACATAATGAAAATGTAAATGATGAAATAGCAGCTCTGTAATAGGTTCAGTTTTATTACTGAATTACTGGCTCATTTCTTTATTGCGAGACATTTACTAATGTAATTATTTATTTGATATTAAAAATATTGGGGCTTCATATTTAGACAGCAGAAAAACTGACTTTGTATAAAGTCATCGGCTGACTCACGTTTGGACAGTTTTAGGAGGGGAATAGATGTTATTATGATTTCATGGCTTTTATTATTATGAAAAGGATTTTCAGATTTGAAGCTACTGTCCACTGGAAACAAAAACTCAGCTGGGCAGCTATTAAACTTTCCGTGATTGTCGCTAATATGCACTGTGGATATGAGCAAGGACAAATGTAATATAGAGGGAATTAAAGGACTTACCTCAGAAGCTTCCATTCCAAGTTTTCATTATTCGTTACAGGCTTCATGAAGGCAGGCAATTAAAGGAGTGCCCTCTATCATCTGTCACCACAGATACCAGCCATATTTATTATAAAAGCTTTAAAAGCTTCTCTGGAATTAATGTGGATACAGTTATACACACACTGAAGGAGACAGGAGAAAGAACGTCCATACAGTTTATCATATGGACCATATCCTCAGAGGTATCAGTAATCAGTGCAGTACCACGTGATTTGGCACTCTTAAGTTAAGAACAACACTGACAGTGATCTAATCTGTGGTCCTCTGTAATAATTCATTCATCAGCTGTTAGTCAGAGAGATAAAGACCGTCTAGGATTATCTATCTCTCCAAAACTCCGGAAAAGATTAGGTCATTGCATCCACTGGGCTATTTTTAGATCCCTTTAACGGTGGCATATTAAACAAAACGCTTAGAAATTCAATTAAGAAACCACTCGCCCACAATGACCTGAAAATAACCCAGAGTTATTCTAAAACAAAGGCTCTGCCGACCAGCCGCTGTGCCGCCTCACATGTGGTTTGGAAACAGGAGTGCTTAAAACCACAGATTCTTAGGGGCTGTGGAGATTAATGAAGGGTTTCTTTTTCCAGGTGTTGTATTGTGGATACAAGAGCTTTGGGCGGTGAATTTTTACCAAGGGGAGAAATCCTCACGGTAGAAATGAAAACAGTAACACAATATACAGCTCTGATCCGGCTCACGGCTCAGATGCAAGAGAAGGAGCGCATTCCAGACCGGAGAGAAAGGAAGCGAGAAAAGACAGCTCCGGATCATTCTGTGATATCGATCGATTGTATGGCATTTATGTGAATGGGAGCTTCAGAGAGCTGGTGCCATATATTCCCACGGGAGGTATTTGGGCTTCTGAATAATTTTTTATTGGTTTTCACGACCCCTTTACCCTTCAAACCTTTGAATAACACTGTCTGACACCCTGGCATAAATATCAATAAAAGAGACATCTTAGTCCATCCTATCATTTTTTATATATTGGTCTGTCATCAGCAGCGCTTCTCCCGGCTGTTCATCATCCACTGTTGCTTTCATTGGCACTGCTTAAGCTGCCACATGCGTTTCTGATTTTTATGTAAAAGGATTCTAACTGTATTTCCAGCCTAAATGGCAGAGTGGAGCTGCAATAGTGAAAAGTGGTTAATCCTTGTGAACACATTTGTCATATTAGCTTTAGTTTAGTGAGACTAATCATTGAAAGTGTCTGAAATAAAAAACTACACAAGCCTGAGTTTCTGCTGCGTTCAGTTTAATTTAGTGCAAAGCAGAGGTGTGGAAGAACAGACTAGAAGAAGGACTTTGACTTGACTTACACCTCTGCCTTTTGCCTTGAAATAACATCAGCTCCTCTCCGAGCCCAAAACGAATCAACTAACCAAAAAACTCCTTGCTAAACTTCAATTCCTATCATGTTTAAAATGATATTAATGAACATGAAACATTTATTTAAACTCATCGATGTCACAGTTTCTGAATCAGGATCTCTAGCTTTTGGATCGAATAGCTTGTGTATGTGTAAGTAAGCTTCTGAAATGCAACAATACGGACTGCAACTTTGTTTTTTACCTAATGTGTCTGTTGAACTGCATTCACAGATCATGAAAATATCACATTAGATAAAGCCATTCTTCATGTGTTGCTGCACTCTCCAAGTACAACCAATAACCCAAATAACGCATGAATGAAAAAACGAATTTGGATCGGCCGAGCACAATAGGTTCTGCTTTTAATAACTGTGATCGCAGTCGTGTATCGCGGTACACAATACCAGCAGTGGAGGGTTGCATGCAAGGTGAAATCATTCTCAGCTCTGTTCCACCTTGCTCTCTCAGCCATCCTCATGTGTTGTGAATAATAAAAAAGAAGAATTCATTTTACGGTTTTACTAGTCAGCAACCCAGGTATGCATTTGTCAAAATAGGGGGAAAGTTAGAACCATATGTTAATTTGAATGGGAGGCACCTGGTTGTGATTAGGGCCATGATAGAAACACACACGGGGCTGTACTCGGGTAGAGCACAATGGACAAAACAACACTGGCTCAAATCAGATGAAAAACATTTATAAGATCTAAAGGATTCATTTTAATGAACAGGCTGACGGACAGGCTTACTCAGGACACATATGCTGTGTTTATGAGCAGATCAGTGTGGGGATGGCAGAATCTCCACACAAAGAGCAAATTTTCCATAAATTATAATGTAATTTACTTTACTACTTCCCTCTCAGTATGTGGGCCGGTTAGATCGCGGAGTCCTTCTCTCCTCTCACAGAGGCCTCCACGGAGCGCTTTCGAGGTGCAATTCCTTTTAAATTTCAGTCGTTTTTTTTTTTTTTTTTTTCTTTCGGAGCCAAACTTCTAACAGGTGTTGGAAATAAAAGACGAGGAAAAAACTGTTATGTCAAACATGAGCTTTTTGTTAAGATTTTTGTTTTGGAGATCGACACGATGCAGTAATATGAAGTACAGCTGCTTCAAAGCAAAATGGGAAAAAAGAGAACAAGCTACTTATTGTCAGGTTGTGAGTTTACAGTCATCAAGCCAGGTATATAAGGACTGTGCCACATTTTGGGATGTTGGCTTGATAATGAGTAATGATAATGTGGACAGCAGAATCCTCCCGCCTAATTAAGCAGAGGCTTCAGTGCCATGGTGACTGTAGCTGTGATGGAAAAAGGGAGAAGGTGGATGGAAAAAGTGTAGAAACCAGCGCAACCTGTGAGCCCCTCTGAGAAAAAAAAAGGTCTCATCTAGGGCAACTTTTCAGCTCAGTGGTGAAGTTGAAGCTCTGTAAAAGCAACACAAAGTTGTGAGGTATGCCTGCCGGGTCAGATGTGCTTGAACCACAGCAGACAATGGAGAGGACTTCTTCCTCCGCTGCACGCAATTGTAATCACCGCCTCTCCTGACAAAGGCTGATAGGAGCAGAAGCCAAAAAGGGCACTTTGCAGTGAGCTAGCATTTTATCCGGATAAAAGTCAAAATGGGGATACGACCTGATCCTCTGAGAGGTAACGGAACTGACCACTGGGTGACCATGCTGCCCTCTGTAGCGGCTCTAGTGTGTGTTGCGTTTAATGTGCAGGGGCACTGATGAGAGTGGTGAGACTGAACCATTCAGTAAATGCTGAAACTGAAAGAAGGAGGCAAAGACACACTGATGTGAGCTGAGGTGAAACAGTTTCATAATGTGTCCCCACAAAATATGAAGCACATCTTTCATGCAGTGAGATTAAATCCAAAGGTTAAGATGTCATTAGACACAAATCTGTGATGCAACTGACAGGATGCGAATACGCAAGTGAATATTCATTTCTGGGTGGGCTGCTGGGCAGAGCTGCAGCTTATCTGCTCAGAGCTAGCCTGCTCTGGAGGAGTCGGGTGCAGAGCCAGACCTTCTGGAAGGATAAACACCTGGAGTGACACCACATTCTGCTCTGCTCTGGAACTGTTTCAATAAGAGGCTTAACTGAATTCAAACTTATAGACACGCCTTCAGTGCGTGCTGTTGCCTGCCGGCTTACTGCCAGTGGCGGTGCTAGCTTTCATGACGCCCTGGGCGAACCTCACCTCCAGCGCCCCCCTGTAAAAAAATGGACAGAAAAAAATTCTCAAAAAAACTTATTTATTAAAGTAATTGTAGGAAATTTGGAACCACACACACAGTAACAGCTATAATAAAAAAAGATATAGAATCATAAATACAAATCGTACCAACAATCAAAAGAACTAGTATAATAGAATAAAATATAAATAAAATACACAATCACATTTCTGAATTGCACAAATCCTTCATCACACAAATACAATGACACACTTAAGAGAGTGTAATAATTTTACTACACTTTGAACAAGAGGTAAATGTGTCTTCATCCTCAGGATCAGACAGCATGTGTGGCTGAGGAGGAGATGGCTCCTCATCCTGGCTAGTGGCAGAGGGTGCTCCAAAATATT
>OMLP01021009.1:4266-44039 GCA_900302685.1 Spondyliosoma cantharus
TTGTTCCCGTCATGACTCAAACGTCAATATCTCTGAATAAACATTATTTGCTGGTGGTTGAACTTTTTCTGCCCTTATGAGTGGTTGGAGCCTTGGACTCTTCCCGACAACCTTAGTCACCGGCAAGTTACAGTTTGTACATGTAGCCTGAACCCAGGGGAACAAACCTGCAAATTACTCACGCTGACCATGAAGGTGACGAACAATGACTCAAGACGGATATGAATATTGTTTTATCAGCACAGATCCCGTCACGTCTGGCCTTCAGAAAGAGAACGATGACCAGAGAGAGAGTTTAGTTTGAAAGTTAACAGACAGAAGAGACGTTTCATCCTCGTCCCCAGAAACCAAAACGGTGTTTAAGTTAACGAGTGCGACACAAAGACAAACTCTCTCCTGCTCACAAAGCCGCCTGTGTTCCCGCTGATAAGGTTATCGCAGGATCCCTTCGCTGATAGCTCGTCGCCATGACGGCGCTCCAGGTGCTGCGTTGATCCTCTAAAACACTTCATATTAATACGTCACGGGCAGTGTTGGGGCTCGTTACTCAAAAACTTAATATATTACACATTACTCTCAAAAATAGTAACGCCTTACATTACATGATTTCTCCCTGAAGGAAGAAATTAGTTACATCACTCGTTACATTCTTTCTACTCGCTCTGTAAAAGTGCCTGAGATGCATGAGATGGAGATCTTTATTACCATTAAGCAAACAGGCCATTATCTTGAACAACAATGAAACTGGCCTTGGGAGAGGGGAGAGGTATGCCGTTTAACAAACGCTCCAGTGCAAATATTAACTCCCTCAATGTTTAACAAACAAACCCGAGTATCCTTTGAAAAAGCGGTGATTCTACGGATGAAAGAGGTAACGTTTCCTCTACTATAAACGAGGCAACAAACATGTTCATCTCAGATTTCGATGTTGAAAAGAAAGTTTTGGCTGCTTGCTTGTCGTCTCATTCATGTTGCTCCACGGCTCCTTAGCAACAACATTTGTGCGTGCGTGCTGTCTCTGTAGGTGCTTCGCTAAGTTCGAGGTGGTGTTAGCAGCGGTGGAGAGAAGTTTCCACCTTACAGTCAAGTTATTTTCCTTACGTTCAATAAATTCAAAGTCATGTTTGCATCGCCAACCGTCAAAAGTGGCGTTACGCAGCGGGGGGTCTTCGGGCAGGTCGCATGCAGCAGCATGTTCTGCTCGTGTTGTTGACGCTGCCATTGTTATCCCATCTCCCCTTGCGGGCGCCGACTAACCAATCGGTGATGGTGAAAGATATCTCGTGCCAAACCCCAACCAATCACTGTTCCATTATTGACGGCCCCGGGGCCTCTATGCTGTTAGAATTGACTAACCTAGCAATGTAACGTAAGCAACGAGTTTGGCGAACTGTAATGTGATTACTACATTCAGAACAGTGATGCCTTACACTACTCGTTACTGAAAAAAGTAATGTGATTACCCAGAAACACCAGAAGAGTTAAACACTAATCTGCTGCGAGTGAGTTAATCTGCAACTCATTTTCATCTGAAGGATCTTTTTGGTAGTTTTATAAAACAAACGTACGGCAACTGTGAATCCTCGTGAGTTTGAAGATATCTGCCACTAGCTGCACGGCTAACTGAGCTAACGGCAGCTAGTCTCTGCATCCAAATGTAGCAACGGCTAAAAAGTGACGTGAGCTGCACTCGCTGTTCATCTCCGGCCGATGCCCATAGCTGGAAATACAAACACCTCTCAGCCTGTTCGGCTCTCTGGCTATTCTTAAACGTGCTACGTAAATAAACTTTAACTTGTATTTTCTTGAGAAGCTCGGGGGATTTTCAGTGATGTCATTAAAGATCCACTGACTTACCACTTCCTGTTACACACAGAACCTATTACAGACCTTTGACGACGCTCATAACAACCTCATTCCAGCTCTTTTTGCTCGTTATGTCAGTCGGCTAATTGACTCATTCATTAGTTCTGTCTGTCCCTGAACTCTGAGCGCTCGTGGGTCAAACATGACTCCCTCGGTTTTCCCCTGAGCTCAATTTGATTCGTTTTCTCGAGATCACCACTTATTTATCTCATTATGACGGAGTAACAAATGTTTTCCTGAGGCGACGTGATGAGCTACTGAACTACCAGTGTGAGCGCCTGGTTCCTCTGCTCATCATTTTATTTCTGGCCCTTCCCTCCAACATTCACCTTCTTAACACAAAGCGATATGATGCACGTCGTGTCTCCACAGAGAGCCACGGTCGTGACTTCGAGGAGGTGAAGGACTACGAGGTGGTTCGACCTGTCAGACTTCACACGGTCAGAAAAAGACACGCGGAGGTAAATTTTCTTTCCTGCTGTTATTACGTAGTTCTGGTCTTAAGAGTGAGAATGAAACAACCGAAACCACAATATTCACATCTTTGTTTTTCGCAGGACGTCCGGCCGCAGACGATGAAGTATGCGATGACGTTGGGAGGGCGAGACATCGAAATGCAACTGGAAAAGAATAAGTGAGTTATTACCTCCCTGAAGTCGTTTCCTTGAATGATCAGGCACGAAATGACCAACACATGCTGGTTATAGAGCCAACAGTCAAGGTCATTTCTAAAATATTGATCTCTGTGAGTTCACATTAGAGACAAAGAAGGTGTCACAAAGAGCTGAGCCAAACTTCCTGGTTTTACTTCTTTGTTTTGTGTGGTTTTCATCCATCGATCGACGTAGATTCCCCATTATTACGCAATTTACTTGATTAAACTGGTCAAACCGGTGTTAATATCAACGAGAGCATTTGTTGTGTTTTTCCCCACGTCCGAAAAATAAGTCGGATGAATCACCGCCTGTAGAAAATGTGTTACAGTAGAAACGCGAAGTCACGCAGGATGAGATGACGGAGATTTTATTTTCTCATCACCAGTGAATTACTCACAAACGACTACACCGAGACTTACTACCGAGAAGACGGGACGCAAGTCACCACAACTCCAAATGACATCGTAAGTATTTAGATTCGTCTGCAAGTTTCAGTTCCTCAAACACTCTGCTGCTATTTTCAGTTTGAATACAAGTCGGACTCGTTTCATAAATTCATTCTCTGAAAGATAAACAGATTCGGAGAATAGCTTGATAACCTCAGTCATCGAGCTCATGTCTTCCTCAGGATCACTGCTACTATCACGGGAGGATCGTGAATGACAGTGGATCAGCTGTTAGCATCAGCACGTGTGACGGACTCAGGTGAGCTCCCGACAATCCTCTCTGTGGCCAAACGTTTCATTAAAAGTTAGCTCGTCATTCAAGCTCATAATTCACGTTAAGATGTATCACGCTACTGTCACACCTCAGATCGCGGACAAATGTAAAGATTAGAAGGAGAAATATATTCCAAGTTGAAGTGCAAGAAAGATTAAAGGAAGTTAGAAAGATCATCCTGGCAAAACTTTAATTTTTACGCCAGATCTGAAGTCAGACACACGAGAGAAACTACTTTGGATCGGACTTAAAAGAAGATCATAACTTCCGTACTGAGGTGTGACTCAGTGTGTTTAATCCTCGAGGCACTGAAGAGACTAACAGGCATGGTGGTGGTTCAGGGGTTACTTCAGAACGTCTGAACAGAGGTACCTGATCGAGCCGCTGTCTTCTGACGATGAGAGCGATCACGCAGTGACGACTTACAATGACACCAACTCCACGACGCCCGCCGTGTGTGGCGTCACCAACACCAGCTGGAGCGACGAAGTTGAACCGCCAACAGGCCGCAGCCGCTCCAGATCAGCGGTAAAGCTTTTATCACGCCCTGCACATTTTTATGTTTTAAGGAAAAACAAGGCGCTTCATCTGCTTCATCCTGTTTCGTTCTCCAGGGAATCTCTATCGTCCAACAACAGAAATACATCGAGCTCTTCCTGGTGGCTGATAACCGAGCGGTGAGTCAAACACAGCAGAGATTCCTGAAGCTCTGAGGCGTGAACAGACTTGTCCAGCTGTTTGTGTCTTACTCTCTGTTCACACAGGAAGCAGAACAGTTTTGAGGCTCTCTGACTTGAGATCTGTTAACAATCACACACACAACAGTTGTTTTACAAAATCATGCGGGAAAGTTTTCAGTTAATCACTTGCTGAGAAAATAGGATGCGCTCTGACATGATGTCATGTCGTCGCAGTACGTGAAGATGAAGCGAGATCGGACGGCGCTGAGAAAGAGGATGTTTGAAATCGTCAACTTTGTCAACCTGGTGAGTCAAACCACAAGGAAATGACACAAACCACCAGCTGGTTGTGACAATATTCAGTCTTATTCTTGTGATGTCATCATTTGAATTATTAGCTCAGGATGACGCGGTTTGTTTTCCTGCAGGCGTACAAACCCCTGAGGACCTTCGTCGCTCTGGTGGGGTTGGAGATCTGGTCCAACGCCGACCAGATCTCCGTGACGCCGCCGGCTGGAGCGAACCTGGACGCGTTCATGAAGTGGAGAAACTCGGTGCTGCTGAAGCAGACAAAGCACGACAACGCGCATCTCATCAGGTACGAACAGCGTTCGAACCATCAACTCATCCATCTGCGCGACAAATAGCACGACTTTACAGAGACGGCCCATAATCAGGTGACCTTTGTTGTCATGGTGATTAAAGGTTTCATTTATTTGTCTTCCTACGTCCATTTATGCGACACTAAACGGATAATAACAGTCGCAGTTTTGTTAAATTACTCGGTAAGTGAGACGCGTCAGTTCACAAGTTAAAGCAAGTCGCCATCGACTTTTATCTTCACGCTGGACCTGAACATTATTCCCCCGGATGAAAGTCGAGCAAAGTTTGTTCTCCGCCCGGTTTAGAAGGTGGCAGGGTCCGCCACGTGTCAACAAAGTAAAACAGGATGACACTTATTTTTTTCTGCCTAAACAAACTAAATAATCAAACGCTCCTTGTTTTCATGATTGAATCAACTCAATAACCAAACAGAACTTAAAGGACAACACAGTTTATTCTGTTTTACTTTGTTTACATGTGGCGGACCCTGCCACCCTTCTGGCTTCAAACAGTGTTCTGGGACCTTATTTTCCTCTGACAGCAGCTTCTTTGTTCAGTGATGGGAAAACAGTTTGTATTATTACCTCAATGATACTGTAAATTTCAAGGTTTGCGAGTTTGAATTTCTTCTTCAAAACTACGTAGTGCCCCTTTTAAACAAGAAGAAGACGAAGAAGAAGAGTTAAACATTACAATCCAGCCTCTTGATTTCAGTTGATATTTCTTGTTGAATAAAAGGGAAGTTGCGAGTTCTGGTTTTCATTTCAAACAAAACAAAAAAACTTCACAATCAGTCGTGTTTCACAAGTTCAAGTCGTGAACTCAAACAGCCGCTGAAGGTTTTTTTCCCACATCACACAATATTTGCCGTCACAGATAAACGCTTGTTTGTGTTTCAAACTGAAGTGTGTTTGACATACAGACGAACAACAGTCCAGCTCCCAGAGTCCCGCCAGGAAAGAAAGCAGTCAAACTGGATCAGATTCGGTACTGAATGGATCGAGCTGAAACAACAGACTTGTATTTGAATGCTATGTTTCCTTTTCCAGAGCTGCCAATTTTATTCAAAACATGTCACGTCAAGGAAGTTATACCTCCCTGAAGTCAACAGCTTCATAAAGTATCTGCATCAGAACCAGAACCTAAACGGTACTTTCTGTGATTTGAGATCGAAGCTGTGAAACGGCTTTTTGTCAGAACTTGTGTTTCACACGTTGGACGTTCTTTGTGTTTCAGCGGTATCGACTTCGAAGGCGCGACCGTCGGACTGGCTTTCATCGGGACTCTGTGCTCGGGTCACTCTGTCGGAGTCGTACAGGTGAGGATGCGAAATGCTTACAAACCAGTTGAACCAGTTAACAGGGAACGAGAAATACTTGGATACAATACAAAAGCCTCTTCAGGGGATAACAATGAAACTGAAATCTGCTTCGTCATCTTCTCAAGTCCTCAATGAAACAAAACGGGACAGCTGAAGGTGTGTAGAGGGGGCTCGGGTTTCAAGAGGTCCAGTTACGATGAGCAAACCTGCAGGTGTCACAAATAAGCGCGGCGCTGATGCAGGTCGACTAGTTGAACACACACAACTTCCCTCAACTAGAGAAGAAGATCAGGAGCAGCAGAGTTTCTGTCTGCAGTGAGTCGAGGACAGAATCAGAACCAGTCTGAGCCCACCTCTCTTAAGCCTTCACAAAAGGGGCGTGGTCACACCCTGATTGGCTGACAGGCTGCTTCCACTCATTAATCAGGAGCCGGCCTGCGCACAGCTGATCTGAATCCACTGCGATCAATACAGAAAAACAGCTAAAATTAAAAACATAGAAACATCACGCTGACGTTTGTAACTTCACAGGTGTTGCAAAAACATTCACACCAGCTTCACCTGTTTACTGCTCAATACCAGAAGTGTTTGTGTCACTTCCTGCCTCTGAATATGTGTTTAAGGATCAGAGAACAATCAAGAATCCATTTATTAAAAATGTCAGACGAGTTCCCTTCACATGCAACATGTCTTTTCTCTTAAAGGGGAAGTGCAGCTTTTTTTTTTTTCGCTGCTGTTTTTTAAAATTCTTCCACATTAATGCGGCTCTCGTCTAAACTGCGGCGCAGGATAACAGGAACCTTCTGACAAAAAACTCAAAGTTACAGTCAGAGAACAGGAAATAGACGACGTGCTCGGTTTAAAGGTGCAGATTAAAATGAAATGTGAGATAATATAATGTTCAAAATCGTGTTTTCATTGGTGAGTAATCACCTGAAACTGATTACGTTGTGCTGATCTGATCCGACTGGAGACGTGACACACTGGACCTTTAAACAAACTGTATTTAAAGAGATCCGCTCATGTAACCGGGTCGGGTTTGACTTTCTCAGGATCACAACGACCGGGCCATCGCAGTGGGAGCCACGCTGGCTCACGAGATGGGCCACAACCTCGGCATGGACCACGACGACTCGAGCCGCTGCGTCTGTTCTGGAGACAGCTGCATCATGGCCGCAGCGCTCAGGTGAGAACAGAGGCGGAGCTAACGGGAGGCGAGGCGGAGTCCGTCAGGGAGAGACGCGCTGTGACGCAGTGTTGTTTCACAGGCCACGCCTTAGTTACACACGAGCGAGGGATCAGATAATCAACCGCCAACACGACGACCAGACGATCAATAAAGAAAAGTAAAAAGAAAAACAGTTTCACACCTTTTGTAAAGACTCAAACTGCACGATTAAATCTTTTCTTAATGTTTCACATTTCTGATTAAGATCACGAGATAAAATCAGAAACACCTTTAACCAAATACCCCAAAAATATTTATATTTAGATATTTTTTGGGGTGTTTTAAAAGATTTTCCAATTTAAACCATTTCTTTTTTCCCAATTTCCAATTTATTACCTATCTTTCCCATATTTATTGATGATATATTTGGTTAAAGATATTTATTACTTTGTTCATTTGGAGCTGATTAACAGAGGAATTAATAGATATAGATGAAAGTATTCAACTCGTGGATTATTTCGTGGAGTTTGAATCTTTACAAAACCTCTGCGTCCTGTCACCGTCTCAAGGTTTGTCTTTATTGATCGTCTGGTCCTCGTGTTGGCGGCTGATCATCTGATCACTCACACATGTGTGACTAAGGCGTGGCCTATAAACCCTGTTTCAGTGAGTCGTCATCTTATTGATTTTGATTAAAGGAAACTACGTGTGTGAAACTTATTTCATGTTTCAGCTGTCAGCGCCTTACGACAGAGATCATGTATAATCCTAAATATAAATGCTGGACTGATATTGGATTGTTGGTACGTGAGGACACTTCATTCATTGACCGTGTTTAATCTCAGACGGAGAAATTATCCTAAAAGAGGAACTCGTAACCAGTTTCACCTCCCACGCGAGCCTCAGTGAGGGAAGTGTGTCTGAAAAACACATCCTTCTGTCTCACGTCCAAATAAGTTAATGAACGAGTGAATTACAGAGTCATGAACGTCCCATCGTGTTTGTGTCCTCAGCTGGAACGTCCCTCGAACCTTCAGCAGCTGCAGCGCCGCCAACTACGAGAAGTACCTGACGGGCCGCAACCCGAGCTGCCTGCTGGACAAACCCAACTTCAGAGGCCTGGTGGCGCCTTCAGTCTGTGGAAACGGGTTCCTGGAGAACGGAGAGCAGTGTGACTGCGGCTCTGTGGAGGTGAAACAAACACACAGTTTAAGATTTTATCCGTGTGTGTTCGTGTCTTTTTTTACCTCGAGGCCTCTGATTTCTGAGTCAGACTCATCGCCTTGATCTGTTTGTCTGATCTCGTCTCTCCTGGTTTGTTTCAGCCCCGAGGTTTCATGTTGATCAGCCGTCTGACAGGCAGCAACATATTTATTTCCATCCTCAGGAGTAATTAAAAACTCCTCGTGACTCATTCAAATATCTTTTTTAAGTGCTCATGAAGCCGTCGCTCTGTTTGACCTACATCAGCAGAAAGACGGTGCATTTGTGTTTCTTCATTGACTTCCTGACAACACTGCAAATACTTTCTTCTGATGCTATAAATCAAATGAAACTTTGCCAGCAAGTCTCCACAGTCAAAGGTTGCTCTCATATCTAAATCAAATAAAACTGAGGTGTGCAGAATGACAGACACGCTGAAGGATTACGAGTCTAACGAGCTCTGTGACGTCGTTACAGGAGTGCACCAACCCGTGCTGCAACGCCACCACCTGCACGCTGACGGACGGAGCGGAGTGCGGCGAGGGCGACTGCTGCGACAACTGTAAGGTGAGTGAAGGCGAAGGAACAAACGCTGCTGCTGCTCGGTCTGACGTCCCTCCACGACTGATCTGATCTGCTCCTGTCCTCTAGTGGACATTTGAGGTGTTACAAATATTTGACCACCTGCCGTAGGAGGAAAGTTTCTGTAGGCACAAGCAGGATTTTATGACATCACAACTAGTCACCAAACTAAGTACATCAACATTATTTGAATTTGTTGACAAAATCAGGACAACAGTATCCAAAACATTGTTTTTAAAATTGATTCTTGATTGCAAACATGAGGGAGTTTTTGTCCCAATGATACAAACTCAGAAAGATTTATTTTTCCCGTAACTGAACAAACAAGCCGAAGCCTAGACATGTGGCAGGGTCCGCCACGTGAAAACAAAGTAAAACAGTATGAAAGTGTGTCGTTTATTCAGTTTATTCAGTCATGAACACAAAGAGAGTTTGATTATTTAGTTTGTGTAAGCAGAAAAGGTGCAATTTCTTCCCCCCAAAAAACTACATAATGCTCCTTTAAAAGGTTTTCATGTGTCAGTGTTTGGTTTAAAACTTGTCTCCGCTGCCTCCCAGTGGACAGAAAGTTTAATTCCTCCCTCGAAGTGTAAAAAACTGAATCTTAATTTTGCAAAATCCGTTTAAGTTCGTATAATTTACTGACTTTCTGCTCAAAGTGAAGGAAACTAGTTTAAAGCTTCCTGGAAGTTAGCAGCTATTGTTAGCATTACTGAATGTGCTGTGACTCCACACAGATTTCATCTCGGTCCAAGGAGTGCCGCAGGGCGCAGGATGACTGCGACCTGGCCGAGTACTGCGACGGGACGAGCACCGACTGCCCCGAGGACGTCTTCGCCGCGAACGGCCTCCAATGTGACGGAGGCCGAGGATACTGCCACGACGGCCAGTGTCCTCAGAGGTCCAACCAGTGTGTCAAGATGTACGGAGCAGGTGAGCGTCCCCGTGTGTGTCGTGTCACTTTACACGACTCTACTGTGTTGAAGCCATTATAATGTAAGATGTGATCGTCTGTCGTCAGGCGCTACAGAGGCCCGTCAGTTCTGCTATGAGCAGAACACCAGAGGAACCTACTTCGCCTTCTGCAAACGTACCGCGAACAACATCTGGATGGGCTGCCAGGAACCGTGAGTCTCTGCCAGCACCGTGCTGTAATCTGCAGTCGTCTTCTGGACTCATCAGAGTGAAAATCTGCGCTGGAATAAATGTTCTTCTCTCGCTCTTTTGCAGAGACATTTATTGCGGGAAGCTCTTCTGCCACAACGGGAACGAGAACCCAAACTACGGCCGCATGGTTCGGTTCAGTGACTGCAAGGCGTCGTTCTATGACGACTACACCAAAGACTACGGCCAGGTGGACACCGGGACTCACTGTGGCGATGGAAAGGTACCGCTCATTCTGTAAACGGGCCATTTTGTGTGTTTTCTTTGCTTTTTTTGTACGAATGTTTTAAGGAAGATTTGTTTTTTTTCCCCTGTGTGTTTAAGAGAGTTAAATTATGTAATTTCTATTATAAATGTGATAGTTATATTTACATTACTGCATTTTAAATGGTAGAAAAACCTGGTTTTAAACTCAAAACACAGCATTTTCTTTCAATACGTGACTTAAGAAACTGATTGAAAAACAAATATTGCCAAATTGACGGCCCAAGGTGCATCATTGTTCAACTAACCTGTTGTTTTATTGTAATATATGAAGAAAATCAAAACTCAGGTGTCATTTTTAATTTTCTTTTTTCTCCAGGTGTGCAGCCAGAACCAGTGTGTGGATCTCGCGATAGCCTACGGAAATATAAACTGTTCGGCAAAATGCCCCGGCCACGGTGTAAGTACAAGCTGACAGCACTCATTCAGTTTAGTTAATATATAGTGTGCTCGTACCACTTTTGTCCACAGGGGGCGCCAAAGATAACACAACCTAAAGTTCCCTGTCGCTGCTTTAATGTCACAAAATAATAATCAGGAAAAGATGCAAAGAGAGGAAAGATTTAATCAATAAAACAAACTAATTATATGAGCTGCTAAGTACAATTCCTCAAACCTGACGAGGATTACTGCATTAGTTTTTCCCTCCAGATAAAACAAATACAAGTTTGTGTTCGACTTGACGACTAAATGTCCGGCAAATCTTTTGTGTCGTGTCAGGATGTTAAAACGTGAAGCCTGTGTTGCTGTTAGGGTCACCTCAGGGTCACGTGTTACCTTCTGGATCGTTTTGCAGAGCAGCTCATGTGTTTTTAACGATCTGACAAAAACAGCTGACGACACGTTTTGACGATTTTCTTTTCTTCAGGTGTGCAACCACAGGAGCGAGTGTCAGTGTGAGCCCGGCTGGATGCCTCCCAACTGCGACTCCAAGGATCCAGTGTTCAGTTCTGTGTCTAGTGGTGAGAGCAGTTGTTCATTAACACGATAACGAGTTATACTATTACATTTGTAATCGCTGCTGCATCCAAACAAATTGACGTCTGCTCTGTTTCTTCAGGAGTGGCTGCCGCCATCGCCATCGTCACACTAGTGGTTCTGGGTGCCATCGCTGCTGCGGTCGGGTTCATCTGGAAGAAACGACAAGGCCCGGTGTTGCCCAGGTGAGTCTTCTGCACCTTGTTCCAGGTCTTGAGGGAAAGTGTTTGAGCCAGCTGATGAAGTTTCTCTCTACCTAACAGCGCACACACCCAGATGAAGTCGTCAGCAGCGAGTCGTCCGCCTCTGCGCCTGAACAAAGGGCCGCCGCCCAGTCAGCCCACACCGGTGCCAATGGTACCGAGCTTTATTTACTGTATTAAAAAAGGTGTCGAGTTGGGATTTATTCAGTGGATTTTTCTAACAATACTTTCTAACATTTTTTTAGGTTGTAAAGCCGAAGCCCAAAGGACCTCCACCTCCACCTCCTCCAGCGGGGAACCGAGCTAAACCCCCGAGCCAGAACTACATGGCTGCACGTCAGGTAACGCCGACCCACGTTAAACTCAGATCGTCGACAAACCGATGCAATTTAATCAGAATGTCACACACGGAAAGTAAAAGTTAAATTAAAGTCAGTCTTTGTTTTGTCCTGCAGGCTCTGAGGCCCGTACCGCCACCGAAGGTCTGACGCGTGACGGTGCCGCCTGACGTCAAACCAGGGGGACGCTTGCTTGTCCACCTTTTTCTCCATCGAGCAACTGCTGCTAATCCAGAGAAGCAGAGACTAGTTGTTTTTACCACTCGCGTCCCGTCGAGACCGTTTCCTCCGCAGCGCCGTCAGAAGCACATCGACACACACGTACCGGTGATGTGCAGCGAGCAGGACGGACGAAGCGGACTTCTAAATTGTTACTTGCATGCCACGCACGGAGGACGTGTTATCGCAGGGACGACGCTCTGGTTTATCGAGGCACTTTGTTTTCTACTACAGGGTGCGCGGCCCTGATCGTGAGCCGTATCGTTTTATACTTGTGTTGTTTTGTCACAGAATATTGCACGAGACAGGATTCACTTGTCTGTACTCAGGTTTTTACCCTTCAAAAACATCCTGAACTGCTTCGATTAACGTTGATGTGATGGATGTAAATACTAACTCAAACATTTCAGATTTAAAACAAGCACGCAGGTTCTGTACGATGCTACATGTGTGCACTTTTGGTTACTTCAACAGTAAAGTTAGACGTTAGTTGGACAGATTTTGAAAGTACGAGCACTGTGTAACAATGTTTAATCAATTTCCGTGTATTATTTAATTGTTTTTATCGGCACTATGTGAGGATTGTAACGTGAAAAGTGAGACCTGACCCGATGTGACTTCAAGCGCCTCGTCTCAGAGCGACGGCGGCTAACGTTAGCTTAGAAATGGAGTCCGGGAACATGAACTAAAGACCGGCTTCAACACAGAAGTCACACAGAGCTCCTAACGAGCAGCTCTTCATTAATGCTTCACTGAAACACCAGACAGTTACAGACACGTAGACGAATTCTCATCATGTCGTCTGCTGCAGGTTGGAGATCAAAATGTCACCATCACTGTGTTTTCTTTAGCACCTTCACAATCATCACACTGCCTGATGTTCAACTAAAACAACTTGTACATTATTATTATTATTATTTTTATGACTAATTTGGTTTGTATGTAAATAAGAGTTTCTGCAACACACACGAGTCATTTCGCTGCTTGTTTTCGACTCAGTTCACCATGTGAGCAGGTCGGTAACACATGAAATAAAGAAATTAAAACATCCTGTGTTCAGGTTTCACCTTCAGCACTGAGCAAGAAGATGCTTGTTTCTTTGTTAGAAATGTTATGTTACTGACCGTACGGACCAATTATCAGCCGTGGATGATTATCGGGGCCGATATTCAGCATTGTTTTGATCATCAGTATGCAGCTTCCTCTCACACGATGTCCGGCCTGCAACACATCTGATTGGAAACTCTAAACAATTAAGTAACTAAACCTATAAAATAACTAGTGGAGGGGAAGTTTGAAGTAGCAGAAAAAGGAAATACTCATGTTAAGTATCTTAGAATCTTACTTTTGAGATTAAATATCAGTTTTTCCTTGAATTCTAATAATCGGTATCGGCCGAGAAAGTAAAATCAGTTTTCTTTCAATTCAGCCAATATCTGAACATTAATACACTAATATGCTCCTGCCCAGGTGACAGAAGGTCTCAAATATCGACTGAACATTACTCTTCTCTGCTTTGACATTGTGCCCTTGTGCAAGGCATTACCCTCAGACTGCAAGCAAAGATGTCCATGATGTTTGACTGAAAACGCTTTGAGAACAGGGACGCTTTGTCAATTAATGTGGGAAATGTACAAATGAATTGTGTGCAAAACAGCAAAAAGTGTTAAAGCGGCACTAAGAGACATTTTTAGATTTTCCTTATGTTATAGTTTTCCATCTGAAGAGCTGAAAAAGGTCCCCGAGGTCCAAGTGAATAAAAAAAACAAGAGCCAACATCCAAGACGAGTCAAATAAAACACTGTATTTGAATTTTATTCTTTTCTTTCAAGTGATACATCTACGTAAAAGATTTCATGGCCTCGCATGACAAGTACGGTACGGTATTTTCTTTTTCATCCCTTTGTTACAGCTATTATAAGATTCTCGATGAACAACAGTTTGTTTACATTCTGCGAGATATGTATAGGACCTGACAGGAGGTCAGCATACTGTACGGCTCACCAGGTAAAGCCTTTTCAAAAACAAAAAAATGTTAACATCACAATTAAAGAGTGTAAAACCCAAATACTTTAATATTTAGGACGTTTCCCCCAGAAGTCTACTGAACATAAACGGCAAACAACAATAAGTTTGTTTTTTTTTTTAAATGGAAAAAACTTTTAAGAAGATTAATATTACTGACATTTAATCTTAAACCCACGTGTGGTTGAAAGTCTCCTGGCTTGACTCCGTTCGCCATCCACACACAAACGCACACACACGGATCTTGACATGTGTGGCCAAGGCGGCATGGCACATGAGCACAAACGCCTCGTTTTTAAAAATACAAACAGCTGTGGAGGGGGGGGAGCGGGGGGCGTGTATTTACAAGAATAATAGCAAATCTTAAAGCTTATTTCCCCCCCCGTCCTCTGTTGAACGACGATAAGACAGAAAGAATTACAGTCAGGTGTGTCGAAGCACCAGTTGTTGTACGTCCGAGTGAAAGCGGTTCTTAAAGGGTCGGGGGGGTCGACTGTGACGAGGAGCGGACGCGTTGAGACCAGAAGAAAAAAAACATACCGGCAATCTGAGCATTAAAATAACACACTGTGTGTGTGAGTCAGCCGTGGTTGAGATGATTACAGTACTGTTGGGCCTCGAGAGACGGCGGTACCTTTTATAGTATCATCCCTGCCGAGGGGGGAATGACTCAGTCCATTGTGTTCTGGGTACAGCGCCGTCAAAGTGCTGTCATTTCACTGAACGTCAAATGTTTTCCCTTATCTGATACGCACGTTTTGTTTTTTTTAAATCACAATTCAAAAAAACAAAAAACAAAAGAACGTGCATTCTGTATAATCAACAGTAGATGGAGACACTAATACAGCTTTAGAAACAGAGGAAAGCCCAAAGAAGCACAGCCCGGCTTATTTAGTGTTCGACAATAAAACATCAAATCAAACTGCCATAATTCTGTTAAATACACGGACACGTCCTAAGCATGAATGAAAATCAGTCTCTTCTTCTGAGGACAGTGTAGCCGGCAGTTCCTCTGCTTTTTTTGAGCAAACGTGTTCCTCTTTTGTCCCAAAAAAAATGACAACCGAGAGAAAAAAACAACGTGTCCTTCTTGTGTCGGTTTCTCGCGCTGCTTCGGCGCTCAGCCCCGGAGGACTCGGCTTAACTTCAGTGCTCGTGAAGAAGAAGAAGAAGAAGAAGAAGAAGAAGAAGAAGAGCTTCCAACCAGGATGTGGGAGTATTGACACGTCTGGCTGCGTTGACGGAATAAGACATGCTGCGCTGTGGATCCTTTTTTTTTTTCTTTTTTTTTTGGTTTAGCGGCGAGAAAAACATCCTAGTAGCCATCGAGTGAACGTAACTCAGCACAGAACAGCAGCTATGATTGCACACAAAGCGTTAATCCTTCAATCGAACCGTTTCATTCACGAGTAATAATAATAATAATAATAATAATACTACAGGAAGAGACTTTTGTTACTCGGGAAGTGAACAGAATACTGAAAGAAAAAATCCATTCATCCAATATTTGTGGAAAAATGTATAAATAGGACGATAAGTCTTCGTTAAATCTCAGCTTTAAGTATAAAATAGTAATTTGTAATAATTGTTCTGATATAATCGACTTCCCTTTTTCTTTTTTTTTTTTCCACCTCTCAACACACAATTCGTCTTCCATCAGACACACGTAGAAGCAAACACTGCACCGTACGAAGAACCTCCAGCGCCCAGAAATGTCTTGATCCAAAGATCCAAACGACGCTGCCGAGGCCAAAGTATCTGAACTTCAAATGTTCCCTTACCAAACACACGGAGAACAACAATTAAAAAAAATAATAAAATAACTTAAAAGTGACTCAAACTCCTGGATAACGAGGGGCCTCGTCTACCTGCATCAACTCAGATTTATAAAAGTTGTATAATAATAACTTTGACATGTATAAGTTCGGACTTCGATGAACGTTTAACAGCAAAAATGTCTTCATTCAATGATTTGGTGCTATTACATAATATATCTAATATATTTTAATCTTTAATAAATAATCTTCCCCGCGTGGTTTAACACATCATGTGTTTGTTTTTGCCGGAAGCGTCTTCTCAGCGATGTGGCCTTCTTTTTGTTTGTTTCCGCTTCTTTTCCCCTCCCGCCTGATCGTGGGTGAGCGGGAGACGGACGGACGGACAGATTCGGTCGAGGAGACAGACGGAGAGAGAGAGAGACAAAGAGAGAGAGAGAGAGAGAGAGAGAGAGAGAGAATGGCTGGGGGCTATGATGTGTGTGGGCTGTGTGAAGACGGGAGGGTGGCGTGTTTCTGTTGCCTATCCATCAGTGCCGTTCTTGTTGGGAGTGTTGGTGTTGATCGTGGTGCCGTCTGGCTGCTGGCCATCTTTGCGAGGCGGCATCCTCTCGTTAATCCTGTCCAGGCCGCGTGCCTCCTCGAAGTTGCGAATCTTCCTCGTGGGAGAGAAGCCTTGAATGGCTGAGAAGGGGGGGAATAAGACAACGGAGAGAACAAAGATGAGAAGCTTGAAACTCTTCTCTCTGCTCCTGCCGCTTCAGATATCTGCCGTAAAGCATTTTTCTTTAGCTTTTCTCATCAGTCTCAATCAAACAGGATTCCATTTTTTTTTGCACAAAACACAGTGTCAGCCTGGCACAGTACAGACAATCAGTGAATACAACACATGCACAGCTAAACAACGACTCCTAAGTCTTTCAAAAACACCAGTGGGACAAGCTACGACAATTAAAAACACCTCACACTTTGGAGACTTACGGTAAACGTCCCGAAACAGCCGAGGAAACCGGACAGAAAACGTGTGCAGATGAAAAGCAAACTCGTAAGGGGACTGTTCAAACACACTCTTCAGTCATTTGTGTTAACAGGTTACATAGAGAATGATGTGAAGGGTTTACAGGAGCCATAAAAACTACGTCCTCAAAGGTACTCTTGCACAACCAGATATCTGTGGCGACGCAGTACTTGTGCTCGTTTGAACCGCACTGAACGTGAGTGTTTCCCAACCACAGATGTGGAAAATCATAACTGACTTCAACATCAGCACACATAAAAGTAATGGACGTATTGTTTTAACAGTTTGATATGGATTAAAGGAGCACTCTGTAGTTTTGGGGGAAGACATCTTGTTGACCTTAAAGGACAACACAACTTCATACTGTTTTACTTTGTTTACATGTGGCGGACCCCGCCACCTTTCTACCTTCAAACAGGGTTCTGGGACCTTGTTTTCATCTGACAGCAGCTCGTTTATTCACTGATGGAAAAAAGTTTGTATTATTACCTCGTTAATATTGTAAATATGCTCCTTTAATGTAACTGAATACAATTTAAGTAGTTTAAAGTAAAGACTAAATATATACTGTAACAATACTCACTTACAAAAAGGTAAGAAGTAAGAATTCTAGTTGAAAACTCAAATATTAACTCAATTTCTACTGAAGTTAGCATGCTAACCGGCTAGCCCCGGCCCATCCTGGTCCAAAGCTCTGGTGCTGTGCCCTCAGCCTGGGCTGCTAACTGCACAGCTAACTGAGCTAACTAGATAACAGGGTAAATTTTGAGTATGAATTCAACAGGATGCCGATTCTCATCTGGTGTGTTTGAGCGTTTGTGCTCGGGTTGGGAACCACTGCAGTCAGTCGTGCTGCCTGAACACACTTTCTATTCCTCTAGGAGGTCACACCGACCCTTCTGCTGATGTGTTCAGCACCACAGCCACCCAGACTTAATCTTTTACATGAATGTATTCGATAAAAATCAATGATTCGCGTGGCTGATGCCTGTTTAACCACTAATTACCAGCATCAGCCAGAAGGGGCAGACCGTGCTTCAACAGCAAAATAGTGTAACAGGATTAACTTCTGAAAATATCCCGGGCAGGGATGTCCCTGGTCTTATTTTAGCCGGGTCTTAGCAGGCTTTTCTTCTGTGTGGGGAGCCTCACTCTCAACAAAAGCTAATGTCAAGGTAACTAACTTGCCTGTAGCATATTCTTTACTTTTCTTAGGTAAACTGACGGCTGGTGAGAATAATCCTGCTAAAAATACATCTTTAAATGTCATGCTGCAATGACGAGTTCTCTATAAACTACTATTACGGTGATCCGACAGACACTGATGATGCAAGAGCAACCTCCAATAAAAGTAATACAATATTCAGTGATATTAAAAAACTGTGGGGACACTAAAAGAACAACAAAACCAAGAAGAAAAGTACGCATTTTAAGGGTGGGTCTGTGTTTAAAGGGTGAACAACACACACAAAAACAAAAAGACATGAGATTTGAGGCACACAGCCATGCGTACCTTTTGCTTTAGCTGCCTCAACCGTAGCTATGTTAATGGAGTTGAGGAAGGAGGGAGGGGGGGGGAGGAGAAAGAGGGAGTCATAAAAAGGCAGCCAGAGACAGCAAATACAACAGTTCATATCAAAGTGTAAACCCTGGTGTAATAAACAGATGGCAGAATATAGGCCAACACCCATGGCACAGTCATTATAGATGCAAAACTCACAGCAGCTGTAAAAAAAAATAAAAAATCATCACAACACGTCAGTTAGTGGGCGGGAGGGATAGAGGAGAAGAAGAGGAAGAGGAAGAGGAAGAAGAAGAAGAAGAAGAAGAAGAAGCCTGTTGGAGATTTAAGATGGCGTTGGTGTTAAAGGGTCATGAGGACTTAGGTGTGGAGAGCTGAAGGGGGGATTTGGCTGAGCGCTAAGTGTCTAAGACCGGGTCGCAGCGGTGACCAGGCAGGACGACACTTGTACAGTCTTTTCACACACACTCATTTAATTACACACACGATCCAAAAATAGATATTAATGAAGGAACATAATTTAGAAATCAGTGGTGAACTTTACATGATTGATATTTCTCCTTTAAAAGAAATATCTTGACAGACGTGCAGGTTTAAAGAATATCTGAATCGTCTAAATGAAATTAGAGAACATAAAATATCATGTTTTAGAGAACTGGATATGTATTAAAGATAAATCAGAGGAGGCAGATTGTAACAACTCTCCCTCTGCAGCAGTACATTTATAATTGGTGACACAAAACATGTCTGATTGTTTTCAGGAAGTGTTCTGAATCTTTTAAGTCCTCAGAGGTTAATCCAGAATCCAAAGTTAGTTTCTCTCAGCCCGGCTGGTTGTTTTTCAAAGTGAGGAGTCGAGAGAGACGGACAAAAATACACAATCGCTTGCCCTCCCTTTTGTTCAAAGAGGCCCAGCTGATCTGAAAGCAGTGGCTCGGGGAGCGGACATGCACAATGACATTCTCTAAAAAGGTCACCAACATGTGGTTTCTCCTTCGATTGCTCCGCGGCCGCTGTAAGCCTCCAGCGTGGAAAGCGTGACTCCCAGCGTGTCCTCTGGCAGGCGAGGCCGGGCGCTGACCTTTAGATCAGAGGGTCAGCGGCCACTTCCAGGTGACAGGCCGAACCCCCCGGACCAGCCGGACCGCAGCTTAGCCCCAAAACTTTCAGCTGCGAGGGGAGGGGGGGAGGCTGGAGTCAAAGTCTAGCCAGTGCTTCCTGAGGTGGGCGTGCTGTCATTGATCCAGAAAACTTGAAAGGGACCTACAGGGCAGGGAAGCTAGTTTCCCTCAGCTGGTAGCTTTAAAATATCCAGTGATCATTTAAGGCAAAAGGCAACGCTGGGATGGTCGTATGTCAAGAATTATTTCAGAAAGTGTTGTGGGCGGGACATCGTGTGAGAGGATGTTGCATCAGAGCCAAAGTAGAAATATTACAGATACCAATGATGGGATTAATCTGAATATCGTCCCAATATCGTCCAGGCCTGATAATCTATCTACCCCTAGTTTAAATATCAAAACTCCATGCAAAGCATCCTCTGAACAATTATTATATGTCCTGCAGTTGGTTGAAAAGGTTGAATTTTAGTAATAAAGAATCCACAAATGCTGCATCACATCAGGAAGTATCAGGATTCTGTCAGTACAGAAGTTCTGATCGCTGCCTCTCTTGGAATTAGATCCGTCTCTGTATTAGCTGCTCGATCACTGATTGAAAATGACATGAACATTTCCTGCAAATAAAACTGTAGCTGCACTGGAGATTCAACTTTATTATATTATATTATATTATTATTCTTTGCAGCTATCTTGTATCTTATGTGTTTTTTGTGTATTGATGTGTTAGAGGAGCTATAGATCATGTAACACCACCTCTTGCTTTGAAGGGAAAAAAATAAATAAAAAGGTGTCTCACAGCAAAAACAAACCCACACATGCTTTGTGAGAAGGGGCGAGGAAATTTCCCTCGGGGATGTAAACTGTGATAAATGGAAGCTAGCAGGGACGAGAGACGGGGTTAAAACACACTTACCGGACTGTAAGGTCTGCTTTCCCCCCGACAACACGCCCATAGGAAGGGTTCCGGTTGGGGTTAGGCCTTTGAGCGTTAACACATTCTCGCTTTCCTCCCTAGTCCACAAACAAAACACAGGCACACACACACACACACACACACACAGATTACATTTTATGAAGCAGGGCGGCAGCACGCACACCTGGTGGTTAAGAGACTGTTCGGTAACCAAGAGCTTGTAAGAGGTTGTAAGTTCAATCCTAGTGGGATAATTAAACCTGTGCCCACTCACTGTCCTGATGGAGCGATAGACCCGTCGGCTTGATAACGCCTGCAAGCCAAACAGCTAACATGTGTCCTGGTTCTGTAAGTGGGTCAGTGACAACTTGTGTCAATTTTTGCGGCTGAAGAAGCAATATTTCTACGGGTCGCTTACAGCGTGTTCACATACGTTTATGTACTTGTGAACACAAATATTTTCAAAGTACTCATCCATCCCTTTTCTCCTCCACTACGTCCAGAAGAAGACTGTTGCATAGCTTTTAAAATGTATTCCAAGAGGTAGACTTAACATTATATTCATCCTGTCTGGGTTTCTCTTTTTTATTGTTTTGTTTAATTTCACTGTTTGTAAAAATACCTTTTAAGCCACTGACCCACATGCACTGGTCTGAAAAAGACCGGCCGCTCCACATCTTACCCTCTTGTGACGCCGCAGCGGCAGCAGCATTAATCTGGAATAATGTCTAATGTCATTATACAGTCTAGGTGGATCGTGACTAATCTCATGCCAACTCATTAATCCAAGCAGGACAACATTGTGTTTTCAAACACAGCTTCATTGTGCACTCGACTGACTCCATTCATTTCACCGACGCTCCTGCCATCTTTCCTGGGCCCCGTGGTGCCGTGTGATTCACTCTGGTAATTTGACTGAGCTCATTGTGATCCGTATATACACACACACACATGTACAGGAGCCTTTTCCAGGTAGAGTGTTACCATGAGAAAGCAACATCAAAGGGAGAGCATGAATGACGGGGTCAGACCTGAGGACGGAGAAAACTCGGGCCATTTTCCCCACAGCACGAATCTTGTTCCGGATGACCTCCTTACGCATCGCCGAAGTTCCACCTGGAACACGTCCAGAATGTAACGTTCAGATACAGTACGACACCCTGAGTGTTTCATATGGCTGTTTATATCCTATACTACTGATTCTCTAATGATTTACATACAATAAAACAATATTTTGTATAAACATCCTGTAGGATTTCAGTGCTTTTACTCATTTTAAATTTCAAAATGAACACACAAACATGGTAGTCTGAGAATACAAAATAAAACCTGGGCATAAATATACGTCTGAACAGGACAACATTTTCACCTTCATACAGGTCGTCTCCCTCCGACATCAGCTCATCGTCAGAGCAAATGTTCAGTACATTCACCAGCATCTCCGTCACTGTGGAGGAGAGAAGCCACATTAATCCCGGACGCCATAAAGACACTCAGGATGAGTTCAACGTGGTGAACTTCAATCATCCAGATAATCGTGAACATCCTTGAAAAAGTTGTCTTGCTCAGAAATGTACAGTCCTATATGGATCTCCTGATTTATTTAAAATTGATGCATCCCCCCATAAATACTGAATGACAGGGAGATGAGGTGCCCACCATTTATCTATCCTTTCCCATCCTCTCTCACAGAGTCCAACATGTTTTATTGCTATGTTTGTACAGTAGCCCCAAACCAACTGACCAAACACCAGCTTTGGAAAAGGACCTTTTGTGTTTATCGCATAGGGAAGGTTGAGACGAGGTGTGTTCAGTTGTTTGCAATCTCCAACTGCACCACCAGATCCCCAAACACTGGTCCTGTAATATGTTAACGCGTAATGTTGTATATCTCTCTTAGTCTCAGTCTAAAGCGTCTACCAGCTGTGTTCTGTAGGAGTCAAAGCTGCAGATGAGCCTGTCCACATTCTTCCAATCAAACCACAGACGTACCTTTCTCTCCAACAAAAGGCAAAGACCACGTGAAGACATCCATAAAGTTGGGCAACCAGTAAGGGTGGGGTGAGCAGTTGAACTGCCTGATGTTCATCACGTTGTTCTCATATTTTAATACGGCAGCTAAGGATTGACAAGAGGGAAAGAGATTGGGAGGAGAGATTCAAGGACTGGGGAAAAAAAATGAAAATGCAACAATTGAGAGTGAGATAAGAAGAGACAGGAACCTTTGTTGTTGTAGACGTCTAGGTAATTTGGAGCTGAGAAGATTGTGATTAATGAAGGGAAGCCTGTGGTCTGGCTTTTTCTGTACATCCGATACCTGTCAGGGCCACAAACAAATGAGCCATCAAAGGAAATTTAAATTATGATAAAGTAATCTGCTGGAAAATATTTATTTTTTTGTAATTGTCGCCCTACTTACCCTGCATCCTGCGCTTCATGGGCTCTTATTACTGACAGCAAGTTATTATTTACCAAAAAGTCACACACTGCTGAGTAACTGCAAAGAGAAAGAAAAGAGAGGAATCTGTTAAAACGCTGGGCGGAGGTCAATGCTTAATCAAACTTAAACCATTAAAAGGAACAGCGAGAGGTCGCTGATGTCTTCACTGACTGTTGTTTGCCTTCGTATTTATTTTCATAGAGGGACTTTAAAGATGCTGAGGAACCAGAACCAGGACTCTGCACACGAAGAAGGCAAGGAGGCAGACGAGCGCAGCTAGATGAGGGTACTTGAGGGTTTTAACCGCCTTTCTTTATTTCTTTATTTCTTTCACTGTACTGCTAATCCATCAGCAGCGCTCAGGAAAAATAAATGGATAATCAATATTTCATACATGAACATCAGGCCACGATGAATGCCTTTCTAATATTCATCACTTCAGTGGAGCTCAAACCAGAGCGGGATTCAGTTAAGTCAGCTATCTGAAAATCTCATACTGAGTTTGTGTGTAACCAGGTTCCAGCGATTAGATAGTTTAACTAGTAATTTAATACGTGGCAGCATCGTTAAAACTTGTCTTGATGTGTAAATCAGTTGTGGGGAAACGTCTGTCGCACTGCACATCAAAAAGTAACCGACGATCATCAACATGAAGTGATCGTAGCATCACAAGCTGTAACGTGACTTCCTGGAGGCCAAATGTATTAAAAATAACTGCAAATAGTTTATAAATGCAAGTTTTAGTCTATTTCAAATACTCTGTGCATTTGAGGTGTGGAAATGTCTTCATTATAAAATGCATCACGTTGCGCAAGTGGAAGATTCTGCATCCATGCTGAGACGGAGCATAAAGAGAGACTGCAGTCTGTTGATTTCGTCGAGTTTCGAGCCTCAGCTGGATAATCGCGTTGCTCTCAGGCTTTGAATTGTGGGCGGACGTGAGGCTAATGTTACTTATGTTAGAATATAAAGTATGTCGGAGGCAGGCAGAGAGCTGCAGCAAGTGATTAAAAATAGTGGAAGACCAATTATTGTCCAGGCCGATCATCAGTGCTGGTATTCAGCATTTTTCTGATTATTGCTATCTGTGATTTTTCTGTCAGATGCTGATAAAATAAACTAATTTAAAAAATGTGCCGACTAACTTCCGGTTAAGCGCATTGTTAACTTGACGGGGGTTAAATTATGTGATCGATGGCTCTTCTAGACTTTCCAAATGGCTCCGAATGGCTCCTGGTATGACAGTGAAATACATTTTTCCTCCATAATTTAGATGTTAAGTTTGCTTCTTGATTATTTCTGAATCTATTTTCATTGAACATATTCTTGCTGTTTGCATCCCTTAACCCATTTCATAAAAGTTAATCTGTTAACCTATTTTGAACAAGCTGTTTTTATCAGTTAACCTGTTTTGAGAGGGCCTCAATGTTTGACCTAAAAAACAGTGATGCTACATCCTCTGACCTTTTCTACTTTGTTATCATTTCTCACATACTTTTGTCTTTGTTTGAGATCGACTGACAAAAATCTGTCCACAATCTGATACAATTAAGTGTAAATACAATAATAAAGTGCTGTATTCTTATCTCTGAGAGTTTGGTATTAGTACACCTGTAGAGCTGCAGCAGAAGTAATGAAGGCAGTGATTTCATCAAATACCTGAAAAAGTAAGAGCAGCCTCTGACTGAGTTATGGTTGAAGTGTTCAGATGTCTTTTCGCTGCCGTAGTCCTCACCAGGGTCGGCCCAAATCAGGTCACACATTGGCCCAAATGCTGGAGGCTCTTTAAACCTGTCTAACTGTTGAGCACAAGAAACACAAACACATTTAGTTGAGATGATATTCGTTTTTTTCGACTGACTTCTTACATGCAGCAGACTTCATTTGATTCAGATTTAAGATATGACAGTTCAGTTCGGTATCACTTACTTTCCTTATGTCGTCTAGGCAGTTGATTTCTGGTGAGAGTCCGCCGTGTACACACAGGAACTGCTGGTTGAGCAGGGCAGCGAGGGGAAGGCAGTCAAAGGCCTCCATACAGGCGTCATACACCCGTTCAGAGTACTTAATTTTACCTGCAGCAAAACACATGACGACAACGCAAAATGTGGTTAATGTTTGTAGCTCATCCCACGCAAAAAAACCCAGACCGGTACTGAGTCGAGCACACGGAGTTCCCTTTATCTGCATCAAAGTGTACTCACAGATACCAGCCACCTAAATACGCCTGTTTTTATTCACTAAGATTGATGCAAAAGAAAAAAATCCTCGATACGTCCCTTTTTCTGAAAGTTAATGGGGTCTATTCTGGGCTGAGACCCATCCTCCATCCAAGTTTCATGGAAATCCACTCAGTGTGTTTTGTGTAACTCTGCTGATAAACCAACCAACCAACACACAAACAAACACAGACGAAAACACAACCTCCTTGGCGGAAAAACCTCGCCAGAAACAGCCAGAATTCTGTTGAATTTATATTCAATTACTGAGATTTATTAGAGTTGAAGAAGCAGCAGCTCCTCTGCCAGCAGAAGGACTGATGATTGTTTCCAGGCAGTTTCTGCGCTGTCACTCGCACAACGCTGCAGGTCAGATTAGGCCAGGAGGAAGTCGAGTCCTTATAGGGCAGGAGCAGCCAGAGCACAGCCAGGACGGGACGATGTGGGCGGTGAACAGATCCGTGCTCGAGGGCAAAGTGGGAGCTGCATTCAAGTCTTTTGCCATGAATATCAGTTTCCCTGTTTTTGTTTTTTTTTATCATTTTCTTCGGTTGCATTTGGTTGTTTCTTTTCTGGACAAAGTGAAGCAGTAGGTGTGAAAGGTGCCGAGATTTGTTGTCACTGTCGTATCATTCGACTGCTAAATCACATCTTTAGTGGAAAACTTGCAATTGCATTCATGCAACTTAGGTGACCAGATTTTTAGATTTTAATATGAACATTTCAAAGCAAACTCAATGTGACTTAAGCAAGGTCTCTAGAGTTCAGCAATACCACAAAGAATGCCATTTAATAGCTTTTCCATGATTAGACTGAAAATCAGTGGGGACGATTCGGCATGAACTGTTTTATATCCAACTTTATTTCCCCTGCAGTAAAAAACAATAGCTCCTAAATATATAATCACATAATTAATGTGAGCTGGACTTGGATATGAGGCATCACATGGACGGACTAACAAATCAAAAGGGTTAAATCTTTGCTTAACACATAAAAACTGAAACAGGACAGCCCAAAGTCACTTGGCTTTAACCATCATATGAATGAAAACTGCTTTAACACTGTAGAACAACGAGGAAACGGTCGTAATGACTGAGTGAGGTGACTTTAAGGGACTTTTTGCTCTAAAACCACCTTGAGGAAACACCTGTACTGAGACAGGTCAACGTTAGAGGAGCAGTGATTACACTTGTCTGTTGTCACAACAATATCTAAATCAGTCCAACGATTTAAAATGAGCACAGTGCTGAAACGATCAGGCAGGCTGGCAGAACACATGCAGTCAGTAGGTTACTAAACTCTTCTATTCTCTCAAATCATTTCATTTTGCTGCAGTATTTAACATAACAAGTGATTTAGCCGACAGCTTACAGACAGGGAAGCCCGACAAACAAGTGAAGATCATAATTCATCTGAGATGTGAGGATTTTGTTCTTTCCCCTTCCTGCTCATTTCTTATACACACACACAATCGTGACTGCTTTCAGATTTAATTTGGTAATGTAACACCCCACCCCCAACCACCACCTTCTAAACCACTGAAAGGTGGCAGTGTGTAATGACACACTTTTGTTTGTGTGTGTGTAGCTGAGGTGGTATGTGGGTGGAAGTGTGTGTGTGTGTGTGTGTGTGTGTGTGTGTGTGTGTGTGTGTGTGTGTGTGTGTGTGTGTGTGTGTGTGTCTGAAGAGCATCAGCAGCATGCCTGGCTGCTCTCCATGCTCCAGCAGTTCATCGTCTGCAGCATGAAAAGGAAAAGGCTTCATCTCCTCCGCAGAGTGTGTAACGCTGATGAACTGCCACGTCTGGTGACAGGACTTCCTGATCCCACAGACACTTTCTGACAAACACGTCCTACTTAAGGGAGGCTAGTCCTTGTATGAAACGGGAGTCTGTCACCTCACACACACTTCTTCTTAATCTTTCCCCAAATGACGTACTTTTTTAATACTTCTCTTGTGCCTTGCGCGTGTGTAGACATGAAACCGGTGACACACCAGACCCTTATATCCAGGCTTTGTCTGAAAAACCTGAAACCAGACTGATACAGTCCACTTTTAAGTGGTACGGCGAGCGTAGGAGCACATTAGACTGGCCTTCATATGGCTGAGAGATGCACTGCACTTACATTCCTGTTTGAAGGTGAAGTACTCTGTGAGGTGCCGGCACTCGTGGTTCCCACGCAGGAGGAAGAGTGTGGTGGGGTGGTTGATCTTGAGCGACCAGAGGTAGAGAACACACTGGGAGGACAGAGTGAGAGAGAGAAAGAGTGTAAGATGAGGGGAGGAGCAGGAAAAGTCAAAGGTGTGCATAAACCTTGAAAGCCTGAGCTCTGAAAGTGCTTGTATAAATTGGTATTCAGCTTCCAGAGATTTACTCCCATATTCCCCGTCTTAGTCTTAGTCTCCTGGTTTATATGCAATTCTATAAAATACACAATATGTGAATTCAATTCCTCTGAGCCCAAGGTGATGTCTTTCAAGGTGTGTGAAGGGTGTAGTGGCGTCTAGCAGACCACTCCGTCCCCACTTCTCTACGGTGGCCGCTAAAAAATGCGGTAAACACTAAAGGCCCTCTCTAGATTGACCGATTCCAATTTCTGACTTTTTAAAAGTCTCGCCGGCTGATTCCAATATAGTTTCTATCCAAGGACTTTAACTGACAGCAAGCACATGTTTTGTAACCTGTCTGTGTGGACCCCTCTCCTGAGGTGAAACACACAGACAGGCAGCAGACGAGAAGAAAAGTGTTAGAAAATGCAGTAAAGTTGTTGAGCTGACGTGAAACAAGCGCACATTAATTAGGTAATCAACATAAAATATTTAGTTTCTCTCTTTCAGTTCAGGCTGGCGGTCGGCATGTGCGTAAATTTGACCCGCAAAGGAATCTGATATCTCTGACACTGATTAGCCGCTCACTGGTCATGGCCAATCAACCCGTCTGAGGCCGATCAATGAGGACATCTCTACTCTGAAGTCAGTGTTTGTTGTTTCTCAACATGTAGATATAAATGGATCATTTTAAAAAGGTAATGAAAATGCAATAATTCCTAGTTTCACCTGGGCCATTACATATTTTGGTTTGTCCAAACAACAGTCCAAACCCAAAAATATTCAGTTTACAATGATGTAAAACTGAGAAAATCACCGAATGCTCACATTAAAGGTGCACTACGTAGTTTTGGGACATTTTAATCAGACGAGAAAGATCTTAATTTTTCTTCTGCCTTAACAAACCAAAAAATCAAACTCTCTTTGTGTTCATGAGTGAATAAACTGAACAAACAAACTGACCAACACAGTTTATACTGTCTTACTTTGATTATATATGGCGGACCCTGCCACCTTTCTAGTGTTATGGGACCTTATTTTCCTCTGAGAACAGCTCGTTTACTCACTTATGGAAAAACTACATAGTGCCTCTTTAATAAAAACAAAACCAGAGAGCGACTGGAGTTTTATTTGCATGAAAAAGCGACTGAAATGATTGATAACGATGAATCGACTAACCCATCGATCAACTAATTGATTCAGCTCTGATCACACACACACTGATCGCCAGTTTGTCTAATGGTCTACTGGCTGTTGCAGCTCATAAGAGACAAGAATGTGGACAGGTGGAGAAAAAACTGACTCATGAGTTGTGGTTAAGCACACAGAGTCCAGCACAGTGTGGACCTCAACCATCTGCAGCACAACTACCAAAGAGCAGGAGTCTTTTCCGAAGGTGTTGCTGGACTCAGCTAGAAACTCTGCTACACATGCACATTGTTTTAAGGGCTGCAATGATCCCACTAGTTTGAAAAGACTGCAGTTAAATTCACTTAACTCCCACACACCATCTTTGCTTTATTTGTCCGTGTTTCAGTCTGTCAGTGACCTTGATAAAGACGAGCTAGCTTAACTGCCACTTGTGCCTTTATACTGTAGCGACGGGCCCCGCAGAACCGTTAAGAGATGGAACCAGATGAATTCCATCTGATGGAAGATGTGTTCGTCCTTCACGAACGCATCTCATCTGAGGAGCAACACGACAGGATGTTTTCACAGTCGCCATATTAGGTTCAATAAAAAAACAGAAGAGACACCATCACAAAGCAGATCAGCATTTACAATCCAAATGAACGTGCTGTCTCTTGCTGCCCACACACACAGCCTGCTATTAAGTCGCTGGAACAAGATGCCGAGGTAACCAGAGTCAGCAGGTGTGTGTTCACATTACTGATAATGTAGAAAAAAAAGAAAGCGTGGGGGGAAGCCAGGACTCCCTTCTGTTATTCACTCCCATTGTCAGGAGCAGAAGTGAACTGTGAAGTGTAGGTAAATGTATAGAGGGAGCTGTCGCGGTGACTTGATCTCTCGTGTGCGGAGGCGGAGAAGGAGACATGGCTCGGAGTGACTAGAAGCTGACATGGGTTTTAATGAGAGCCCTCTGCTCTCTTTGAGCCGGGCCACTCTGTGTGGCACCTCCTCTCCAGGCTGCGACACAAAGGAAATGGCACAAAGCTTTGTGTGGCAGACATGAGCGCTGGCTACCTTCACCTCAGAGCCAGACACACAAACAGAGATACACACTCTTGCCTGGTGTGTATGGGGCCGAGGAGAGCTCGTCCATAGACATACTCTCTTGGATCAAAGAGAATTTACTAAGTAGATAAAGAAGAGCTTAGAGAATGAAATGGATTGCTCAGACGGACTGAATTTAGACTTTGGCAAATTGCTGTCCTGCAAAAGGTAATACGCTCCTTCAAGAGGCTACAGTGAGTCTTATGTGTTACCAAGGCAACCACATCCTGATATCCATTTTTTCCCTATGTCTGTCTTATGTGTTACTGAAGGGGAGCTCTGTGGCCTTCCTTTAAAATGCAGAGAATTTTCAGCCCCGTTAGTGAGAGTAAAAATAGCAGGAATCTGAGGCTTTTAGGGCTCAGCTGGTTTGTTTTCTGGTGACTTTACAACAGCAAATCAGGCCGACTGCTTCCTCTCGCGTGCAGAAAGATCTATGCATGTATTCCTCAAACACACACACAAAATATATTTAGGTTCTCCGATTCCAGCTTCTTAAATTTGAATATTTTCTGGTTTGCTTTATTCTTCTATGACAGTAAACTAAAATATTATTGGAAATAATCCCCAGAAATCTTTGGGATGTCGTCTTGGAAAAGACTGATTGACAGTTTATAGACCAAACAACTAACAGATTAATCTAGAAAATAATGGACAGATTAATTAACAATGAAAACACTTGTTAGTTACAGAAGTACTTTCTTCTCTCTAAGAAAAAAAAAGGCAATACACTAATATATTTATATTTAGCTGTAACAGAGTAATATAATGTGTTACTAATAATATTTCAGTAATTGTTTTGTTGAGAATAACTAAAAAAGGTAGTGTGATAAGTTATATATCACTCCACGCAGACAGAAACATCTTTTAATGTAACATTTTACTTTAAAATGAAGGTAGCTAGTAATATGTAATAAATTAAATTGAAAGTAACTCTGCGGACACTGTACATCACTAGTGTTATACACTGTGTATATATATGACATCACATACATTCTTTATTTTTGCATTTTTAAATTGTAGATTTGTTTTAAAAGAGAAATTTATAAAAAAGAGGCTATAACACGACAACAGGGTACGACTTTGCTGCCATGTGCACGCTGCAGCAGTGTGTGTGTGTGTGTGTGTGTGTGTGTGTGTGTGTTTGCCATATACACATCCATAACACGACCCAGTGTTGACAGCAGTATGTGCACTCTCGACACTCCTCTCTGATCACACCCGCGCTTCAACTGCAGTGCGTCGAGGAGCTCTGGAGTGACACTGATAAGCGCCATGGCTCAGTCAAGCTGAACTGTTTTTTTCAAGTGGAGAAGAGGTGAGAAACCTCTGCGGAGAGTTCAAGTGTTATTCTTCTACAGAGACACTCGGGGGATATAATCCCAGAGGCAGTTGTTGAGGTCTTTAGTGGACAGAAGGCCTAAAATCGGCCTCATCCTATCATCCCCTATGCTGTTTCAGTCTGCTCCTTTCATCTGTGACATTTCACCCGCCTCTGTGTTCGACCCAGCTCCCATCAAAATCCCCCACGAGGTGGTCGAAATTTAACATACTGCCTTGTTCACTCTCACATCCAGTCCGCTACACAGCATCCTTCTGAAAAACTCTTTATATTCTACTTCTACTTCACAACAAAATCATGAATAATCAACTAAACAACTTGATTTAGCTTCGGGCTCCAGGGTAAGACTGGATCTGTCAAGTACAACTTAACATCGTCCTCGGTCGCACCAGTGTGCCTAAGATTTATTTTTAACAATTGAAGTTGTAGTATCGGTATCTCTCAAAATAATCAGAGAATACTTTTGCATCTAAAAGACAGAGTTCGGCACACTAGTGAAACAAGTGTGAAAAGTTTGTCTGGAGTCATGTTTCAAAATGTGAAATTACCCACAATGCAACTTGATTTGTTTGGTGAGAGATTCGTGTGTATTATGCTAGTTTGTACGATTTCACACAGCTCTCTCTGGAGTCACAAAACACTTTGTAAAACTTTTTTTTTCTCATGCAGTTGCTCTCCAAAAGGCCTGTTAACAGATGTGTGTGAATAAAAATCAGTGGGGTTGTCCTTTAAAATACAGAACCTGTCCTGCACTGTGGTGTACACCAACTGATCGTAGTTTGAGTCCTTTGACATGTTGAAGAAAACAAATGTTGAGTCATTACTGACAGATATTACTGTGATAAAGAGGAAATGAAAGTCTTTCTTGAGGTTCACACTACTCCCACAGATTAACTAGTCTAGATCTGAGATTATTGATTATCATCTGGCACAATTTCCAACAGAGAAGAGGATCACAAGGTGTTTTTGTGTGGACGTTTTGATACCTTCTTCTTTCACCCATGAAGCTGCCATGAATCACAGCTTACTACAGCTGCCACCCTCCGGCCCTCATTAAGGCTTCTGCAGTTTCACTTTGTTCAACCAGTCTGCAGCTCTTGGTTTCAACACTCTCTTATTTTTAACCGTTCTAATAAGCGTGTATGAACTGTGCCCTTTGAAGTTGTCATTGAAATGGAATTTCAGCCAGCAGAATCCCATTTGGTCAAGAAGCGCTGAAGTAAGATCTCGAGAGCAGCACTGCACTCGTTAAGTGTTCGGAGTCAGTCCGACTTGAAGTTTAGGTTCCCCTTTTATTACAATTGCGCGGCACACTACGCTGGGATACAAGTGGCAGAGTATCAGAAGCCAACAACACACCCGAGAGCTCAGGTTACAATGTGATCGGACTCTATGAAAGAGCAACAGTGTAAACCCGAAGCTAAGACATCTGAAAGCATCATATTAACCCACCACACACCAATACACTGAAACATATCACACTGTTCGACGCACAATATTCACAGTTTGTCCTGATATTTAACCAAAGTTTAAATACACTGACGGTGGGAATGAGTGTCACTTATCTTTATAAACACAACTGAAATATTGTAGATTGTTGCATCCTTATTATACAACTCGCCCAACAAATAACAGTATGAATCAGGTCTTCTGTCACTCAGATACATTTTAACCGTGACTGAAGAGTTTACTAATGGATCCTCGTTCAACACGTACTTCAAATTATCTGTAAACCAAGCGTTAACACCTCGTTTGTGTTTGTGTTACTGTCTAATGTATTCACTGACAACAACATTCAAAATGTTTGCTGCCATCTTCACACTACAAGCCACGTTCTTTTGTTATTTACCTGAAAAATAAATAATCACAAATGGATAAACTGTGAAGAAACAACAACTCACCTCAATACTGAAGTATCCTCGATCTACGTAGTCACCGAGGAAGAGATACCGTGTGTTGCTGGGTGATCCCCCCACTTCAAACAGCTTCATAAGGTCAAAGAACTGGCCGTGCACATCACCACATACTGCCAAAAGACAAACACAGCGTGGTTAATTGCTCCTGCATCAAAACGTTGTTTGTCAGTCTGGATATACAAGGCGTCGCTCTTTCTTGCAAGAAAAAGAAAAAGAAGCTTCTGTATTTATTGAAGCAGCATCTTCAAAGCGTTCTGTGCATTAACAAGCTTTCTGTTCAACTGTTGACCAAATATTATTTTTCTTCTCAAATTTGAATTTCTTTCAATAAGAGGACAAAAGCTAAAAGGTTGAACATCTTCGATCCAGAGGAGGGTTGTAACAGTCAGAGATTCTGAAGGTACGATTACCATCTCAGACAATTTGAGGGTTTTATGGTATATGGTATTAAAACACAGCTATTTTTGTTATTACTATTATTATTAGTTTCATCAGTTACAATGACCCTTTTAGGAATAAAAACCTTTTTTCTTTGGAGACATGAAACTTAATATAAACCTGAAATATTTTAACATTAACACAGTAGAATGTTATACTGAACATAAGCACATTACACAATCTTACAAACTTACATATTGTTGTATATATAATGTGTTTACTTTTCTTGACGGTTCATGTCAGTAACATACTGACACTGGCAGCAAGAATAATGGTAACAGAACCAGTTTTTAGGTAATTTAATCGTGGTAGAAGAGGGAGGACTTTTGGTGCAGTTGAAGTGATTATCGATTACTTCTATTAGCAATTTATTTTACCAGGGTTAAGAAATAAGAAAGAGCTGAACTTTAGATGACAACAGCAGAGAGAGATCTGATGGCAGCATGTTCTCAAACTACACAATACAAGGTGTGTGTTCATGTCCCGATTCTCTCTCATCCATGTGAGCTACATTGTGCTAAATGACTACTGATATGTTGATGGAAACTGAAAAGTAACAGGAATGCAGGAGCTCAGTGAGTTATGCATCATTTATATAATTGTATTTATTATCTTAAGAGCCGGATGGATCTGAGGGTGCTGAATTTGTGCCGTGCAAAGGTCGGCCAAGAGGAAGCAAACAATTTTTGAAAGCTGACTGATGACAGAGTTGACTCTGACAGCTTGTAAGGCCCTTGGATCTGGCACAGTATTGGGTATACACCAGCTGCCGGCATACAGAAACAGTGCTGCAATGGAATAATGCCACGGCTGGTACTCTGTTTGCTCTGTTCACAATGCCATCTATGCTTCCTTGAAATGACTAATGTCATCTGCATTCCATTGCTACTTTATCAAACCACCTGAACAGGGTCCCACAAGAATCTCCAGTGAGCCATCGTGCATCTGAGATCTCATGAGGACATTTATGTTTTGGTCACAGGTCAGGGTCATCTACAGAACAGCTAGTACTGAAAGTGATACAGTCTTCCTCTGTGCTACTATGTCAACCTGCAAACCCACAGTGGAAATTAATGAGATGTCCAAGCCGGCCTAAAACATCAGAAAGTCCCCTCTGGGCTCTTAGTGAGCAGCCTACCTGTTATAGGCGCCTCCACTTCCAGCATGCACTTCTCTTGGCGGAGGATGTTGGCCCCATCATTGATGATCCTCAGAGCCACGTCCTCTTCCACCCTGCCCTCTTTGACGAGGTGGTTGCGGAGCAGCTCGGCGTTGGGCTTGCCATCTTCAAAGAGCTCTTTCACAGTCAGTTTATGTTGTGGAGGATATGGCACAGCTGTCCAAGGAAAAAAAGCAACATCATCTATTAGAATAAACAAGTATGACTGGCTTTTTTTTTTTTAGCTTTTACAGGGGTTTATTTTGTAAATAGCTTGTTCAAATTGAAAATGTATGCAAGAGACAAATAGATAAAGTGCATCTGTAGCAGAAAGAAATGGCAAGAAGAAGATGTGACCCCTGAAAGAAACATGGAGCAGCAGAAATGTCCTAAAGCTCAGACTGCATTTGCTTAAACTGTGATCAAGAGAGGTGACATTAGCATCGACAGAGCCAAGATGATGTTATTGGCGCAGGAGGAGGGACGCGCACACCTACATGATAATGGCATGCAATCGAGAGCTGTGCGAGACAGACGGCAAGAAGCCCTGCACCTGACCTGAACCACCCTCCGTCAGCAATCAGCTCCACACCACCTACACAACCCTTTTACTGTCATAACAAAAGGTCAATGCTTTCGAGGCTGAGACCTGAGAGCTTCATGATCAAAACAGTCGGTGTGCAACATCAAAAAACTGCAAAGTGTATCACTGTCGAATAGAGGATCCAGCAGTTAGACAGCAGGGCTGCAACTAACGATCATCTTCAGTATTGATTAATCTGCCAATTATCTTCATGATTAACATTTAGCCATTAAAATGTCAAAAGAAAGGCTCAAAGTGACGCTTTCAAATAGTTTCCTTTGTCAAACCAACAGTCCAAAAAAAAAGAAAACGACTGACACAATTATTTGATTATCAAAATAGATACCGACTAATTTTCTTCCGATTGACTAAATGATTAATCAACTTATTGTTGCTGCTGTAATAGATAGTTTTCTCTAATGACTTAGGAGATTACAAATTAATCCAATTCTCCATAATGAAACATCAATGCAGTGAATTATATTAGGTGTTAATTAGAGCCCAGCCGATATTTTTGGAACTGATGCCGACACAGCTACGAGGAAGTCAAAGTGTCTGATACATAGGCCCTTATAAACCTTAAATCAAACACGTGTGACAAAAATGGTTACAGAGGCAGGATGCAGATAGAGGATGCTCTTTTTCTGCATTAAAGTCTAAAAAAATTTGTTTTCATATTGGTGCATATCTGAAGACATGCCCGCCGATGACCATATATCTGTGAAAGTTCAATATCGACCAATATATCATGCTCCTGTGCTGATCTATGAAAAGTGGTGTAATCAAACTATTGTAGATTTAGTACTGTAACACTGGCACCAGCTTCAACTCTTCATAAAACTCCCGGCCGGAGCAGATAGCTGCCAACTAAGCTGCACTTGTTCAAAACAATAGCAGAGTTGGATCCAAGCCTTCTCACTCTCAAGATTTGTGAGGGATTACAGATGGTATGTCTAATAACAGGCCAGGCACACACCAAAGGCATTATGGCACCAATTAAGTCTGGTGTAAAGCTAGCCAGGTAGGTTTTTCAGCACTGTCTTTGAAGCAAGCAGAGACATTACATAGACAAGTGCCAAAATAGCTCATACAGCCAAAAAAGAAATGAGCGTAAAAACCACAGGAAACTTTGCCGCAGTTCATCCTGGATTCCTGATATCATCACATCCATCCACAGGTGAGACCACAGGACACCCTGTGCCATCAAATGTGACACGAATACCAATATCAGCCTGTTTGAAATCAGCACCACTTATGTGATAAGCTGTGCCAGTGGCAATGAAAGAGAAGAGGAAGGAGAGCGAGGCATTCTGAGAATGTTGTCACACCCACACAGAGCGAATCAAAGTGCAGTATGAAAAAAAGCGTTAATGAGTTTTTAGTGTGGGTGCATTTGCTAATCAGTGATGCAGTGCAGAGGTAGCCTGAAGTATTTCTCACCAAGGACTGTGTCTCAGTCTGGACTGGACGAAATGTTTTAGAGTTTAGAAGCTGACCCGCGTGTCAAGCTTTTTTTTAAAAAAAAAGGCATATTAATACACGATGTTAAATGTATTGCTGGTGCAACAGAGCAAAGGCAGTGAATGTGGGTCTGCAGGTGCCGTTTGACTCTGTGCAGGAGATGCAGGTAACTGACTAACTAAGTTAGGCCACAGACTACAGCCTGGCCTGCAATGAAAAGGCTACAACACAGCTCCAACTTGGCTAGCCTATGCCGGGGACAAGCTGTCATGCGTTGACCAGTGTGGTATAAATAAACAGTAAGTGCTCCCAGGCCTATGAGGCACGGCCGCGGAGAGAGCTGTAAGCTGAGGTACGAGCCTTAAGAACAGATTAGGTAAAGCCTCTATTAGCAAGAGCTTCCAGATTCGGGGGCTGTTTACTTAAAAGCCTTGTCACACTGAAGGAAGGCTCCGGTACGAACAAAAGCAGAGTCGGTGAAAACACGGCGACACAGAACGGGATGCATAATGGCCACGAGATAACCAGACCATGAAACATTTCAGGCAACAGCCACGCTCACCAAATTTACGAGCATTTGCCTGGAGGCTGGCAGTAATTACCCCGGGCTGGACAATAATAGCTGATCTCTGCGCCAAAGAACTGAACACTCCTTCCAACTCAACGGGAACGATCCCTCTAGCCCTCCAATAATAATAACAACAATAATAATAAATTCTGGGTTGGTTTGCCTGTACAATCAAGGCTGGACCAGTCTGTTCAAACACAGATACTAATGAATCTCTGGCTGCCAGTAAACAGCATTACTCAATCCAAACACACTATAGCAGTGTGTGCGTGTGTGCGTGTTTGCGTGTGTGTGTGTGGAAAGAAAACAACAGCGCAGACAAAGTGACGTGAGAAACTATATTTCCCAGCACACAAACCCCATGAAGAAAAATGTTTGGTTAAAAATAATAAGCTGCCACCGCCCCTGACTCTGGCTTCTTATTAGAGACTGCCTGGCCTAATTAGCATTAATGTTTGATGAACTCTTCAAAACCACACACACACACACACAGGCACAGGCACACACACACACGTCGTGGCCACTGCTGCACTGCATCAACACCCACGCTGTCTGGCATGACAACAAACGACTCAAGAAACAAAGACGCGACTATCTGCCGTCCTGCCCAGCGAGGATAATGTTTTGGACAGTGAGATGAGCCGGGGTCTAGAACATGTTCGTTATTGTTTCAAAATCGACACAATAGAGGAGGATTGAATTACAAAGATGCGGCTGGGTAGAGATGAATGGAGCAGACCGTGGCTGGATGAATCATGAAGTCCACTTCAGATTGCTCTAATTATCAGTGAATGCATTACCACTTGCCAAGCCAAACAGCCAGGCCTCGTGTTCATTCTCTTCACATGCGATATGTCTTATATCTCTTTGATTTAATGTCAGACGCGGTGACGATCGGGTTGACACGCAGCAACACTCCAGTTCGATTTGCATCAAACTTGACATGAAGCAGTGAGATTTTTTATTTTTTTAAAAAAGCAAAGAGAGACGAGCCAAGTTTTCAGTAAGTACAGGTGGCATCACACAACGGTTCGTCTACAGCGTGTTCACACACCACCCAGGGAGGGAACATGAGATCGAATGACCCAGTGATTGAGCCACCAGGTCAGGTACAATACTCAGCAGTGAATGAGCTTAACTGTTGACAAGCAGAGCAGAGCTTTGGTCTTATGTCGTCTACCAGTTAAGCCCTCTTACAGCCACCGGTTACACTGGAAACACACTCACGGTCAACACTACTTTCATGCATTTATATTGCATATTACAAAACATGCTGGCTTTCGGACAGTTTTGGGGTCCCGCCCTGAGCCCAAGTTGTCTTTACCCCGAGTCTATACCTCCTTCTTCTCCCCTTGTCACGTTCCTATTCTCTCTCTCCACCATGTGGCTGGCCATGTTGGGAACATCACTGGGGAGATTCTTTCCACAATTAACTCACCCTCTCCCTACTGGCTCACACATCAGCATTCCAGTCCCCCTGGCAGGACACTCTCCCAGCGCCCTTGCAGACAGACAGGGATGTGGGCTGCGCTGGCATTAAGGAGTAGTGGTGATGGTGGCAGGGGTGGGGTTGGGTTTTTTCTCTCTCTCTCTCTCTCTCTCGTCTTTGGAGCTACATCACACTTGGCGCTCGCTGTCCCGTCTTGGACAGGCACAACACATGGTGTCCTGCCCGTCCGACAAGCCACGACAACCTCAGCGTGGAGGAATCCATCTTGTCTGAGCAGACCTTGGGTACTCTCATGACTGAGTGACAGCCTTATGAACCCCCATCCATCCTAAATGTCAAGGAGATCTGTCACCGATATAGGACTTTCCTGCTATGAGATGTTAAATAACACAAACCAAAAAGGGGGGGGGGGACTCCGGAGACCTTTTGGAAGTTCAGTCCAATGCAATCATAGAAAAGATGCCCTGGTTCACCCTGAGACACAGATATCTGAGCATCTCCATGTCAGAATAAATGACGTTGACGCTGATATGGATGTGAATATCGTAGTAAACACAAAAAAAAAACATGACAAACACTGCACACCACTCCAAATGAGTTAGTGCCTGTTTAGTCTGTGACATGCCTGTTTTTTTTCCATAATGTGAATATACTCATTTCATTTGACTCTTATTGCACATCCCAATATCTGAGTAGTAACACTTCATCTGCACTGGCCTCTGACTGCTGTGACAACACTGTATTTCAGCCTTTTTCGACAGAAAGGCATCCAGACAAACTTAACCCCCCCAACAAAAAGCTACAGGTGGTTTCATCATTTATAACGTCTGCATGTCAAAGTGACAACTCACCTTTCACCAGCCGCTCCGTCGTGGACTGTTTCTCCTGTTTGTCTTTGTCTTTATCCTTTCCTGACATCTTCGCTCAACAAAAAAAAAAAAAAAAAAAAGGGGGTCCGAAGGCTAATTTGTGGAGGGGAAGGGGAGGGAATGAGAAGGAGCTCTCCTGCCAGCTAGCCCCGGAGACAAGCTAGCACATCAGCTCGGCCGTCAGCTCCGTCTCGACTTCAGCTTGAGGGGTCGGAGGAGGCTAATTTAATATTTCCTCTTCCCCCAACAAAGCAGCGAAGATTAAGTCAGCTAGCGAAAGGAGCTCTAACTACCTCCTGTCGTTGCGCTTCGCCTCGGCTAATAACCGAAGCTAGCTCGCAGCCAACGGTTAATTAAAAAGCACAAAGTAGTAATGTTGACACGCGCAGATTGTCATACACGTTTAAAAAAAAAAAAAAAAAAAAA
>OMLP01021009.1:45705-70984 GCA_900302685.1 Spondyliosoma cantharus
CAATCTGACCTTAAAGGACAACACAATTTCACACTGTTTTACTTTGTTTATATGTGGCGGACCCTGCCACCTTTGTAGCTCCAAACAGTGTTCTGGGTCCTTATTGTCCTCTGAAAACAGCTTGTTTATTCAGTTATGGACAAAAATGAATATCTCTGAGTTTGTGTTATTACCTCATTAATATTGTAAATATCAAAATTCTCCAAAACTACGTTATGTCCATTTAAACAAACTGAAACTAGAGAGCAACAGGAGTTTTTAAATTCTTTTCCTCGCAGAAGATAATGACGATGATACTGAACATCGGCATCATTATAACTGTGGCAGTTTTTTCACTTAACAGGAAACATATCTGTGATTTGTTTTCGCTGATAATGGATATAATAAAGTAGAGAAAAATGTGATTTCTTCTACATGAAACTGGATTTTGAAGTCACCAGTGTTGTAGAAAAGTGTTATTCACTACCAACGCAGGAACACTAGGTGGCTGTCTTGCTTCATTTTCAAAAACACTGCAGCCTGTTGTTGTGAGCCAACAAGAGACAGAAGTCAGATGTGTTCAAGTGTGTAATAATAAAGCAACCGGATGAAAACGGATATAAAAAAAATTGGAGATTTATTGAACTTGAAAATAGCATTAAATTCCACTTACACATTCATTATAAGTAAATACCTACAACATTACACTGAAAATATCACCAGTCACATATAAAACAATGGATACAGAGGATCAGTTCGAACGTAAGAAGCAGCTCGACAGCTAAAAAAATAAAACAAAATAAAAAGTATTAAAGAGGAAAAGGCCATGCACAAAAGACTTATCCATTGTTAGTTGTTAGAAATGCTGGTTCATCGAGACGTTGACGCTTCAGCTTCGGCTATTTCTGTCAGTTTTGCCTGCTGACAAGACAAAGTACACGTTTGTCCAGTCAGTGGTTCACTTCTTTGCCTTGAGGTGAACTATTATCACCGAGATATGACACAAAACATTTTTCAGAGCCCTGTTATGTCACCAATTAGAAAAAAAGAAAGGCAAAAACACATGCACAAATATCTACAATTCACCTCAGGCAAACCCCTCGATACAAAGGAGGAGGAATTGGAAGAGAAGCACAAGCACCAATCGGCACACAGCCGGAGGGCGTCTCTCGACTCTCTGGCACATGTTCAGTATCGCTCTCTTCTGGCCTGCAGCTTCTAAGTGAGGAAGCAAAGCCTGACAGATGCACAGTCAGACGCTGCCTTTTCCTACTTTAGGGGTGGAACGTGAAATCAGCAGCAGGAAGAGGAGAAAAACAAATGTTTGGCCATTTTATTTTCTTTCAAGGGCTGAAGGTGGAGGGGTGGAGGGGTGGAGGGGGGATTCTAGCCTCTACAGCCGAGCAAAGAGAAACATGGGAGTAAGTCAGCAGGACGTGATCAACGTCACTTCAAGTGTAGGCACTCGTGGCTCTTCAACAGTGCACAGCGACAGCAGCCGGGAGGAAAACAAAAAGTGAATTTTATATCGCACCAGAGAAGATTTTCCTCCCAAAGCTAGGTTGATCTTGCCAGTTTCCTCTTAAGGGAAACGTGGCTTGTTTTCAGCACAACATCACAAATGGAGATATGTCGGGGGGGGAACAATGGTAGATTAACTCACTACATGTTTCACATACAAAAAAATAAAAAGGTTTAAACGAAGGAGTGATGTGGGAAGTCTTTGGTGCTCAGTGTGACAGGAAACTGAACAGGATCGCATGAATGAGATCCAAAGAACTGTTGGCATCAACTCCAATCCAAACTGAGAGTGTTGAAGACAACGGACATCATCAAAGAGGAGTGTAAATTACAACAGGAACCCACAGGAAACAACACACACCAGGAGTGTACTGTATGGCTATACATAAATCCTTCATTTCAGACGAGGCTCTGCAGGCCTCGTCATTTGTTACAACAGCTCCGCCACTCATCCTCTTCTTCAACTGACTTCTGCCCCTGAAACATATCAAGTACGACGGTCAGCCGTCTTGAACCAGGCAGGTCTTGAGACACACCCTCGCGATGAAGAAGAGAAACAACAACCACAGCCCTCGTTTTACTTTTACAAGTTAAATCAGTCTATCCTGGCTATTATTAACATAACTCCCATTAGTACGATATCATAAAAAAGAGGCTGAAGTTCAAATCGTTCTATGTACCTTGTGAAATTTCCGATTAAAAAAAAAATAAAAATCCACAGCATAGATGCAGTTTCGCCTGAATATATTCTGGGAAAATGATATTTTAATCAAAACTGCACAGTAATTAGGGTCTCTCTTTGCTTGCATATACATTACCAGTGAATTAGTATGCTGCAGATGGAAATGATTAAATCGAACCCCTTTTTTTTTCTCATTATTCTGTAAAAGCTTGAGGAAAATGTCTGAATGGAGGTGAGAGACTGACAACTAACGGGCACGCAGAGTTGCAGGTACTACCAGGAGACAGAAAGTGCTGATAAATGAAGAGTCCCGGCTCAGCGACCCACAGAACTGACACTACAGCCGGCACCGGGCCCATCCACTGACGGGACCTGCGAGACTCGGAAGTCGATCTCGTCACGTCGTCTTTTTCATTTTTTTTTTTCGTTAGGAGTGTTGATGGGAGTGAGATGTGAACGAGAATCCACAGAGATTATTGGAGGTCTGCTTCAGCTGAGCGTGACCAGACCAGCCGTTGCGGGGTCCCGCCTTCTTGCGTTGTGATTGGTCGTATTCCAAGAAGGCCGACGACATAGAAAAATTGTTCTCACAGGAGCTCCAGTAGTGAAAGGTCCATGACACACAAACTGCGTCCTCTGAGCGGAAACGACTGTTGTTTACTGCATGATGAAGCCGGGCTGCGGGGCCATGCGAGGTGAGGGCCGCTGGGGCAGAGCAGGCGGGTACTGGGATAGAAAGTGGCTCGGGTAGCCGGAGGAGACGTTGGGGAAGGGCTGGCCCGTTCTGGGAGGAATTGGCGGGTACGGCGATGCTGAGTAGAAGACAGAAGGCTGGGGGGCAGCGGTTGGAGATGGATTTAGAATTGGGGCCGGCTGGGATGGAGGAGGTGGGGGTTTCCTCCTTGGCTGGGCTACAGGGGAAGAGCCGTTAGTGGCCTCGTTGAGGAAGGAGGAGGGTGAAGGTCTGGCTGCCACCGACACATCCTGAGATCGTGAGGTAGGGACCGACGCCTGCGGCAGCCGCTGACCCTGCAGCACCATCTCCTGCAGCTTCTCGATCTTCACTCTTCTCAGGTGAGCCAGCTTCCTGTTGCTCTGGTAGGAATCGATGAAGGAATCCAGGGTCATGTCGCCGTCCAGGAACGAATCAGCCATGTTCTGTTGGCAGAAAAGAAGAGATTTGAGTTTTTAGAGGAAGAATAGCGGCGTCCCTTCTGACTCATCAAGCTGCTGTGGGATTTCACATCTTAAAAAGATCCTTTCTTGACCAACCATTTGTTCAGTTAAAGGTCCTGGACTTTATTTACCAAAGCACCTGTGGAACAAGATGTAAATGTGTGCTTGGGAACTCTCTCATATGAGAAACCCGTTGACCTTCATGCAAAGAACGAAGATAAATGTCACCTCATCCATCAGTTTGTGCGTGTACAGGCTCATTTACATAGATATACATACGCAGTTTAGCTGAGATGTTACTGAGGCCATGTGGACTTTACAGATACTGTATAATGTATCACTCAAACCAAACTGTATTATCTAATTGTTTCTAATTGGCTTTTTGATTGAGACAACGGAAAAGACGCCCGATTTAAACTAAAATAGAACGCAAATCATTTAAAATGAACGACAACAAAATGCAAGTTTGGTCATCAACGCTGATTAATCACAGTTGAAGGTTGTGAGCTGATCCTCCGGCTGATGCTCGGTGGTGCAGTTCCAGAGAAACGAGGTGAAATGGAGGCATTAGGGAAACTGTTACATTGATTTTAAAATAAAACAAACTGAAATGCACATCTTTACTGAGCAGAGATTCATTTTTAATGGTCCAACAGAGCTCTGCTGAACTTTAAATCTGGATTTTTACTAATTTCACACAACTCTGATGAGAGCTAATATTGGATTAAATTAATCTTGGTATTGGTGCAACCCAGCCTTAAGGGATCAATCATGCTTCCGTGTTTGACAGAGGTTATGACTTGCATTTAAGGAAGAGGTTCACCCACAGTTACGCCTGTGTACCACTGGGGCTTGTTGATAAGCACGGCCAGTTGTGTATAAATTCATCTGAAACACTGACGGTCAGGATAGGAAAAGTATCGCAGGCTACAAAATCGTGACCTCTACGTCTGTCAGCCATCCTGCGGCCCACGCGCTCTCCAACGAGACTCTTGGGTTTGAACAATGACGCCTAAGTAAGAGAGGAACATCAACAACTGGAAAAGCAGGTATATGAATTACTGCCGGGTGAAAATGCGGGACACATGAAGTCATCCACGGTGGGAGCAATATAATGCTTACCTCTGTCTCCTCTTCTATTTTGGCTCCCTCCGCCTGCAGCAGGGCCAGCAAAATATCCAGGGAGGTGTTTCCTGACTTGCTGTCTGCAAAGTAACAAGAGAGAGGAAGAGCACACATGTTATTACTCTGCATTTCATGTGCAGTGTAAGCAAAGCAGGCCCTTATCATCCACTATACATGTAAATATAGTGAGCATGCAACGTCACACACGCAACAGACGGATGTAAAACTGCTCAGAATCATCAGCGAGACTTAATCTTACTCTTAATGTGAAAAACTGTTACTGCAGTGTAATAAAGATGTTTCACTGCTCTGACTTGTGTGTTATTTTTACTCTGTTTTGATCGCTTTTACAACATATCTGTGAACCAGAGCTACAACGTTTGTAGAATTACAATACTACAATCCATCACCTCCCTTTTTTACAACCTTTTCAAGGTTGAGTCACAAGACTCAAAGCAACACAGATGCAGTGTGGATTAAGTGTGATCCATGCCTAAATTAACCACAGAACAGGAAAAAACAAAACCTAATATCCCCTCAGTTCTTACACTGAACGTGTGAGTAATAATAACAGGTTTTAATGAGCCTGTCGCACAAAGCTGCAGCAGGATATGTGAATTGTGCCAGTCACAGCCTCGTGACTGGCACATCCAAACAGCCATAACACCGCTCTGTTTGCTGTGAACTTGCAAAGCCCAACTGAGTCAACTGAAACTGACTTAGTGTCTCTAAGGACTTGGCCTGTTTTGTTTGTGCTCCTAGGCAGGACTGAAAGTCAACACCAAGGGGAGCTGCGATCGCCGACACACAGAGTGGCACCAGGAACACATCGCATGTTACTGATCTCCACTGAAGCATTGTCAACTCACCAAACTCTAATTACAGGAGGAGACTCTGGTCCAACCTGATATGTTATTCTATTCAAGGCTTCCTTCTGTGCATGATAGCAAGAGAACAAAGATCTGGACAGATTCATTCATGCACAGCTCAGGTTGTTTAACACTATTTCTGCACTCAAATTTCATTTTTAAAGATTGGAGGGGCTCTGTTGATCTTCTGTGTTTGTGCCTGAAGCATTTCCTTATTTCATGTTAACAGACTTTCATTTCTGAGCTAATGTTTGCTACAGGTGTGACAGTTAAAACAAAAATGTTCTCCACAGTTTGGTGGCACAGTATCAGTGAAATGATTTCCTTTGTTTTTCCAACATTAATTGAACAGTGAGCTGGACCAGCACCATCGTTCTAACTTAGAAACTTGAGCAAAAGAGACGGATACAACATCATTTTTATGGAAAAGACCCACTAAAGATTTCACTCTGATACACATCGTCTGTTCCCCATCACCACTTCTCGCACGCTCGTCTGTGATGTTTTATGTCCCTGACGTCACGTTTCACATCACGAATGCGCCAGAAATAGTTGGAACAAGAAGAGAAAACAACAACAGATTGCAGCGGAGATTCCTTCCTTATTTACGTGCCACCGCCGGAGGTTGATGACGCATCATGACTTTGCACGGCTGTGTTCACCCGGATCTGACGTTTAGATCAAAACTGAGCCGAGGTGTTTAAAACCCGTGTCTACTGCAGAGTCATTCGACCCGGGAGTAAACGCCGAGTGTACACATTCCCATTGCACACAAAAGCCTGATCTCAGCAGGGTTTAAGTTGGATTTTTGACCAGTTGAAAAGGAGTACAAACAACAGAGCGACTCTCCTCTGAGAACAGCTGATTACTGATTACCTTCTGAGGTGTGTCAGAAGTGTTTCAGGCACCTTCGTACGCCATAAGCATCGTTGAGTTCATCTGTCAACCTCTTGTCATTGTCATGCCCTCAACTCCATGACGTTGAGAACGACCGAAGCGCTGCTCTCCTTTGTCCGACTCCCAACTAAAACAGTGATGGTGACGGACGGACGCTTCCTCTACAAGTTAACTTTATTATTCCCACGAGGTGAAATCCAGTTTTTTTCTCAGACATTATTTAAGTCGGCTTTTAATTTCCTGTTTTAAATCAACTATATCCGACAGCCAGTATTACCTCTCTGGCGCAAAACTGACAGATTTCAACATTTGGCAGTTGGATAATCACTGGCTGGCATGTCTGAATGTTGTAACCGTTCGTCAACAAGCTCGTCAGACTGGATTGTGGGACCAATCGCTGCGGATGGAAACGTGTGGTGAAGCATCAATGATTCATGTCACATAAAGAGAAGTTTAACCACTGTTCTCGTTAAGTGTGTTGACAGAGGACAGAGAACTTGGCCCGGACTAAAGTTTCTGTTAAATCTACTGATCATCAAGAAACGTATCTGAATCTTTGGCACTCGATCTCAAAACCTCATGTCGGTTTGCCAAATTTTTGTGCTGGCAGTTTAAAAAAACGTTCACGGACAGACGCTTCATTCTTGACACAGCCCTTTGTGTCCAGGGTGAACTCCCATTCCTTTCTGTGTCGCCCTCTCACCCATAACAAGGCGGACTCTCAGGCACATCAGCCGCCTCTCCACACAAAGCTGTGATTCTCTGGCTGTGCGGAGAGCCTGCCGAGTGCCCAACAGACAGTCTGGGCCTGGAGATCATGAGACAGCCATTTAGCAGATGAATCCACATCGACCCTCTGCTGTGAATTTGAAGGGGGGAGTTCTGGTCTGCTTCACTGCCTTTCTCCCTCTCTTTCTCTCTCTCTTTCTTTTTCTCCCACCCTCACAACTTTCCTGCCCGTCAGTCCTATCATCCACCAGTCCCTCCCACGCGCCGTTGCTGTTTTACACCAGCATGACTGGCAACACAATGGTCCACTGTAGGCCGCCGCTGGTGTTGTATGGGGGCTGCCCTGCCATTTTGGCCCTCCAGAGCCCGATGGACAGTGAAGGCTTATTGCAGAGATATTTTCAGTAGGGGAGGCGGTGCTGGGGGTGACACCGTCCACAAATGACAACACAGCAAGCTACTGTACGTGGGATCTTTCATCTGGGTCAAACGCTTCTCTTAGCTCTGAGCATCGCTGTCCTTCCCCAGCTGCTATGCAGCAAATCCACAACTAGGACGGCCAGTGCAGGGAAGGTGGAGGGGGGGCGGCAGGGGGACACTGGGTAACCTACATTTGACAAAAGCCATCGCTCGCTGACAACAGACAAAATCAACAGATCTGCATCCGTGTGCCGACTCCTGCATGAGAGACAGAAGGCTTGGCATTCAGACTTGAGCATTAAACAAAACACAAACCAGAAAAAAGCACACGTTACGAAACATAATCAGCAGGTGCACATCGTCCTGTAAATAGCAGTCATGACACGGAGAGCGACAGACTCTCTGTGGACTGTACACATGACAGCTCAGGTTTTTACAGTCTGCAAGCTTCACAGAGGAAGAAGACAAAGTCAAACTTTTATCAGCAGAGTAGTGAACGGCTGGCATGCTATTTTGAGAGAGCTGCTAGGCAACGGCTGCGTCAACAAGGTCACAAGCAGCGTCACTCCCGTCTTCTCCACACACTGGGAAGTACTGTGAAGGTGTGCCGGTGTGGGATATGACAGCCCTCTTTAGTCTTAATAAGATCCCGCAGCGGAGATGCAATCAGAGCTGGAACTTGCTAAACCTGAAAGGAGTTCAATAACAGCGAGTCCTGCAGGAACATGACCGCAGAGCTTCTGGTGAAAATAAAAAGCTGCGACAGCCTCTGATGGGAAACATGAGAACTGGTGAAACAGGTCTCTTCAGCTTGTGCGTGTCTAGAATAAAGAAAAAAAAAAAACTGCTGCGGGAGAAACACATTACGCAACACCTCTGTTTCTAATGATGATGTCTGAAAGTAGAGCCCGACTGATACTGGAGATCTGGAGCTGACACCGACATCAACTTAAGACAAATAACAGCAACCATCTAAAGCCTCGTTCTTATCAATGTTTCTATACTGGACGTTTTAATATAGAGCTGACACGATCAGTCACTGCTGCAGAAGCACTTCCTTGAAAAAAGAGGTGTTACAAGCCCTGATCTCTCCCTGAAGCAGACTTTTGTTACTATCATAATAACATACACAGACTAATGCTAGTGTCATATTACTCATTTTGGTATTTCTAAACCAAGATATCTTACATCTGATAGCTCCAGCTTCTCAAAATTCAAGACTGCTGCTGTCATACTAAACCGCAGCAGGGCTGTCTCTAGAAAACCAATAACCTCTCCATTACTTTCTCCATCAGCGTCACTACTACACTGAGTCGAAAATACAATTATTAAGGATTTTTAAGGAGTCATGTGTCGCGGCTCGCTGTCACGTTAGAGGCGACTTCCCTCTTTTTTTGCAGTCAGCGATTCAGCTAGCTGCCTTTCCGCGGTGATCTACGAGAGAGAGAGAGTTTTTAATCTCATTTGTGCGGCTGCTCGACGGTTACAAACGGCTCAGCCCAGCCCAAATGTCAAAACTTTGCCCACGTCTCTCTCATCTCTCTCTTTCGCTTGTCTCAAGAAACCATTACATAATCAATTTTCCTTCAGACATGATAAAAACCGCAAATGCTCACACTTGACAACCCGGCGCCGCGATTCTCACATGAAAAATCACTTTAGAGGTTCATCGATTATCAAAATAGATGCCGACTCGTTTTCTTCATCTTGGGTTCTCAAAAACCGTGATGGCTATTTTTAACTATTACCAGAAAAAATTTATAAATGGCAAATCATAAACACCTTAGCTATAAACGGGTCATTCAGCAGGTCTGAGGGATCAAACGTTCCAGGTCGTCCTCGTGGATAAAAGGTTAAGATGCAAGAATATAACGTTCCTGCTTGGACACTTGTTACATGACGTAACCTTCTCTTAGTCTCCTGATGATTCCAGTTTGTACCTCAGCTGTTGTGAATAAATATAAATTATAATACTCTGATATATGGGCTGATGTTTCGTGGCAAATTGGTATAAATCACAACGTGCTACTATATTAAAGGCGTGCAGAGACCACAATCGAATGTGAAAAACAAAATAGGTTGCAATTATTAATGTGTGCTGTCATTACTGTGCTGTGCACTCAGTTTGAAGCCTCTCCTGCAGGCGTGTGTTAATCTATTGCTTCTCCATTACTTCAAGAGAGTATTCAAATTTTGTAAAAGGGCCGGGTGTCATTAAAAATTCATGACACTGAGGCGATCTAATCAATAGCTGTACTCCTGCTGTACCTAGGCTGGACTTGCGCATCTGATAGGACTCGAAGCTGTCCTGAAGACAGCCGTAGCGTTTGGTGAGCTGCTCTTTCTTGTGCTCCAGTTGGGGCTGCAGGGCGAGGTTCTGCTCCGCCAGGGTCCGGTTGTTCACCAAAGTCATGTCCTTGCTCTGCTGGACGTCCTGCATCTACAAGGGAGAAAATAAAACGTGTCAATAACGTGTTTTACGGCATCGCATTTGCTCGTCCATCAACGCACAACTCTTGACAGTCAGGTCTTATATAACGGACTCAAATTTTGCCGTGTGGGGGGGAAAGTCATTCTCTATAATTATTATAGCTTGTCATAGAAAATAAAAGAAAGAAAACCTGACTGGAGTGAATATTAACTATGAATCATCGCACTTCACACGACTCCCACAAGCCTCTTTAAAGACAAATCATGTCGAAAATCAGCACCAACAGAACGGACACTCACAGAAGTGTCATGTCTTATTATTAAAACATCTCTCGCAGGTTAAATCATAACGAGGTAAACGGTTTGTTGGTTTTGTTTAATTCATCTGGTATACTGGAAAAATTAAGCTGGAAAGGCGACTATGTCACAAAACAATGGAGCCTTTCAGGACGGACAGCTCGACACGTCACAGCTGGATAGCCACAGTCGTATCCAATAACATTAATTATGGCTGCATTCCATTCAGGTGTGCTAGTACCTGTGCGTGCTATTGCTTACCTGACTCACTCATTGTTTCCCTTATGTCATCATGCCCTCGTTCACTCATTCACTGTTCCCCTCTACCATTCACTCAGCAGTCGACTCTTTTAATAGCGAGCAGTAACTTTGTGTTTCGGACACAGTGTTTTCACAAAACACAGAATAAACAGCTCGAGCTCCATATTTGGGGCCGATAGTTGTATTAGGAAGTAAAAAAGTCTGATATCGATATATAAGCTGACACAGGCACATCTTTTTGTAATGATCCTTGAAATGTGGCTTTAAAAAACATGTTATGTAAGATATGTAAACTTCATGGGACTTAATGAATTATAAATTATCCTGGGAATATTTTTGAGATTCAGAATCGTTAAACAGAAAACAAAGTGCTCTATATAGAAATGTGTATTCATTATGTGCACAGCCACTGCGACTCCTGAAGGGGGAGAAGCCATCGTGGATTTGTTTTTTTTGGTCGTGCTGCATTCATGTCATATTGTTAAGGGTGGAATTACAAGCATCTCGATCTAGATTCAGGAGAAACGTTCACGTCATCCTCCAAGATTTAATTCCAAGTTTGAGGTAGCGTACATTTCTGACAGCTACACATCTTCAACTTGGTGCAAAGAAATACAGAAGTACCAACAGACTGCTAGTAAACGGCTGCAGTACAACGCATCAATCACTCGCAATATTTATCATTTCTCTGTTTTTGCTCGACTGTTCTGCTGGCCTTGTTGGAACGCAGCATTACACCTGTGCCTTTCCTGTAACAAGTCAATGTATGTAACCAACTTAGACCAACCACACTGTTACGTCAGTGCCCTGATGTCTCATATTGGTAGATAGCACTGGCAGGCTCCATAAAGTCGGGGGACTGAAAATGCAGCAGAGTCGGAGACGCACTCAGACTTTGACACTCCAGTTTCTACAGCAGGTTTCTCTTAAAATCTTAAATTTCAAGCCCAGGCTGGAATAACCCAGGTGACATCACTAGCTCCCAACTGTTAAGTAGGTAAGTAAGTCAAAATTGATAAAGTGCCCCTTTAATGTAGGTTTGAACTGACATCATGAAGACAGGTGGGAAGAACAGCACGATATAGTGGAGGACTGAATAAAAAAGGGTCTCCTGCTGCTTTTCAAATGACTCATTTCACACATCCAAACCAACCAGGACATGTAGGAAAACTCTATAAATACACCGTAACGTAGGCCGTGATTAAGCTTCTAAAAGTGACTGAGGCAAGCCTCGTTCGGTGGTCGGACTGAACGGGAAAACAGCATTTAAAGCAGGAGAAGCAGCTAAATCTGCCTATTACCAACTGCACTTTGCGCCGTCACATCCTGAGGTGACCGGCCGTCTTTTTGATGAGAGCCGCTCTGCTCTTTTATCGTAGCTCACTAAAGAAGCAGACCTTTAAATAGCATCCACAACTGCAGGCTTGCTCAGTCAAACCAAACACATAATTGTTTGCTGGGGGAAATACTCCCCGATGCTCCGCTCGCTCCATACAGGCTGAAATAATCACAGGAAATGTAGGTCAAGCTCGTCTGGACGGACCACAGACCTGAATTTTGAAGAGCTGGTGTAGTAGCCCACAATTAGATACAGAACGACTGAGTACACCACTCACACAAAAATGAAAACAGGAACAGAGAGTCGCTCTACAAATAATATGGTTAACACATCGGTTTAACAGTCAGCAGATAAGAATCAAGACAAAAAATGGCAGTAGAGAAACACCAAACTACGTCTAATTAGGCCTACAGTTGAGAAACTGTGTCACCATTACATAATTGTTTGTCCACCAAGTGGATTTTAATGCTGAAACACGTCCAGCTTGGTTAGTATCTTGGTTTCATTCCTTTAAAGAAATCTATCAGATTGTTTTGTCATGAGTTTCTATTAAAAATTAATAACCATTGGCTGTAATCAGACTCTTTTAATTAACAGTATCGGTTAGGCTATAATTAATAAGAGAGGTGTAGTCCCCCTACTACATTGTGAGAGTGTGTGTGTGTGTGTGTGTGTGTGTGTGTCATCAGAGTGAAGTCACGAGAATAAGCGAGTGAGACAGGAGGCAAATGTCATGAAATAGGAAGGTCTTGCACTAAGTGGACTGAAATTTGGCAGCAGTAAAAGGCTCACCTCTGCCTCTGGGTTCGTTTCCCAGGTACGATAACACACAGAAGCTGAGAAACACTCATTTTTGCTTCTTAAAACTATAAAAATCGGGAGATATAAGAGAACATGAGCACAGCGTGAGATGGCGATAAAAACACAGCCTCTTAAATCGGGAGCGTCGGCAGGTATGAAATATAAAAATAGGAAAACATGTAATTAGAAAGATGAGACACCCGAGAGTTGCATCACTCACCAAAACCAATTATCAAAACCTTGCAGAGTCGGTTCTGTACGTTAGCTCACAGAACTCACTAACCTTTCTCTTTCATTTCTGCAGCTGTCCGGCTGAAACTAAATGGTATTTCACCTTCGTTATGACAAAGCGCATCTTCTTGACTTGCAAAATTATCTTTTAAATCAGTAACTTCCTTTAAACCACTTCCTAAAACCCATTTTTTTACAGAATTGTCATACTTTTACTTCTCTTAGACTGTTATCTGTTTTGAATTCCTCCCTTGTGATGTCTTCTCTCCTTTTCGTTTACTGTCATTTACCTCTATTAATCTATTTATTGTCCTTTATTCCTTTTACTGCTCATAATCTTTTTAATCTGTCGTCGTCCAATCGTCCATCATCATCTAGTTATTTGACTTTTTGTACGTTTGCATTTTCTGTTCTGCCTTCTTGTTTTAACTTCACCTCAGACGAGGCTTCCTTGTGTTTGTATTCCTGAGTTTCCCGCTTTTGCTTGTTTGTCAAAGCACGTTTTTAAACTCTGTTTTTAAAAAGGTGCTACATAAATAAAAGTTTATCATTATTAAACTGACAAACATCAGATATGTAATTCATGGCACAATTCAAACAGGATCAAAAATAAATCTGTCTCCCATCATTCTCTGCTGTATAATTGCTATCCAATAAAGATCCAGAAAGATGAGGCGGGACTTCCACTCTGTATCATTAGAAAAGCATTATTTAGCTTTATTATTTCAATCCACCCAAAGCCAAGACATCAAGACGTTAAAATACTATCTGCTCCGTTACAAGAGACAGAGTTCATCTTAATCTTAAAGCAGGAAAGCTTAAATGAGCCGAAACATAATGTGGGTACATTATAAAAAGTGGGTCACCTCCAGAATCAAGCTCATGATGGCTACAGCCCAGTGGACGCTCAAAATGTTGCAGAGAAAAATGCCATAAAGAAGCTGCTATTACATACATGTTAGGTGTAGCGTGAAACAATCAACCTGCGATACGCAGTACGCACAGGTATGATGCTTTCCAGTGGAAAAACAGGAAGTAATCAAACTAAACAAATTCATGACAGCGCTATTTGCATTATTCAAAGGACGAGACATGTGCTGCCTTCACTGTGTGTTCTGCAGAACTAGGAGATTATAGCCTCCAGCGAAACATGTGTCTCCATCACAGGCGAGGGTTTGTGTCTATATGCTTCAGCTGTATGCTCAGTACTTCTGAGCACTCTCAGGTTTCACTCAACGCCTTATGACACCCACTCCTTTGTTCCCATCCAGTGTGTTTTAAAGACAGAATTTCCCAGACAGTTCCACCTTTCGGTTCGGGCATGTCTTTACTTGGCTTCTCCGTCGCCCGCCAATGTTTCCTATAATCTTATGACTGTCTAAAGTCAACAACTGCAGTGTCATTGCAGTAAACAAGTCCCTCCCTCTCTGTTAGCTATTGGAAGAGGGAAAAATGAAACCATGGAGACAATCAGACAGGGTGTGGATCAAAAACAGAGCTGACAACACAAAAGGCCAGCTCACTGCACAACATTCATCCAAAGAGCTAAGAATAGCCTAAATGTACAGTATTCTTCTTGTTTTGCGAGGTAAATGGATCTGACGCACTTCAGATGAGATAGAGAAGCTTATGCGGCAGCTTGTTCATGTCTGAGAAGACAGGCTTTCATTAGATTGTAGCCAATAAGATCTTACAGTACTTGTGTTCACAGAATGAGGCTGCCTGAGAGAAAGCCACAGCACCATGACGACGCACAAGAAAAATTCCCGTGTCCTGAACATATGTGTTTTATGTTTGTAATTAGTGATCAGGTCCGAGCTGAACGCGGAGAAAGAAATTGTTTCCTGAAAAGTTTGCACCGCACAGTTAGACAGAAAACAAAGCTCTGGGATTAAAGTAGATTAAAGCCGACCCTGGGAAATAATCAGACGCATTAATCCTGTATGAAATCTGTTTAATCTGTTCAAACTCCTTCTAAATACGCAAAATGTCTGTCCGCGGTAAAACCTTTCCAGTGACCAGGTCTCTTGTATGGAAAGAAATTAGACTTATCAGCTTCTTATCATCGCAAGGGCATATCTGTGATAGAATGAAAAGCAGGTAACCATTTATTGGAAATGTGCTGACTGGCTGTGCCATTGAAGCAAGGCCATGGACTCCTGCCATGAGCCAGCTGCCTGTATAGTCCTTAAACCTGGATATCAGTTTGCATTTTTAGACTTCCTGTTCCCTCGTCTCAGAGTTTGAGTTTTTTTTTTTAATTGGTTTTTGGTTAAATGCCTGAAATACCGGTTGTGGTTACAACGGGCTTAAGATATTTAGCGTTACTTGTCCCACAATTGAATTATAAAGCACTTACGTGTTAAAAATGCCGGTTGTCGTGGAGATTAAATGCCATTTAATCATTTAACTTTACAACTTGTACATTGATCAGCTAATAGAAAACATGTGTTGTTATTGTTGAGTCATAATCTTAGTGGTGGTGACGTTTAAATCATGTGACCGTGATGTAGCCTAACATTAGCTTTTTACTTCTAGCCATTTAATTTACACTTTGAAAATGACACCAGTGGTGTTCATCTGTGAAGATTAATTTCACAAACAAAAACTGTAAATTTCATAAACTTGTGTTTGCCACAGAGATTATTTTCAGCGATTATCCAAAATCCGATTAAAAACTCCCATTGGAACCAGGGCGATGCTAACTTCCGGGTTAGCCTACACAAATACGTCACCGCTACACCTCTCTATGGAGAACCCCATTATGAAAAGTGTAAATTTAAGCTTCTTTGCTAACTGCCTTTCATACACGCTTCATGTAAATTCGTGTTAGAATTATTCTGAATAAAAAAAATAATCTTCTGAATTCGGCATGTTTGTTTTAATCTTTAATGCAGCAACTGACGCGAACAACCACTTTATTGTTATTATTATGTTGTAAAGCACTACTTATAGTTCTGGGTGTAATGTGAGCTGGTTAATTATTAATTCCCTTTTTAAGATAATGGTGTTAAGTTCTGTTTTCCTCGCTATCGGGTCTACCTGTGCCGGCAGAAACACCAGCCTTAAATTGGTAGATTTGTGAGTGGAGTTTGGCATTGCGTCTTATCTGAAAAGGAGCGTCTGAGCTAGTCTGAGCTTAAAATGTACATTTTCTTGTCAAAAAAATGACTCAGCATTCGAGTGGGCATTAAAAATGTATTGTTTTGACTGTAGTCGAGCTTCTGCTTTCTGCTGTATTACAGTTTTATGCAGCGACAATTTCGCAAAACTGGGAATCTTCAGTGTGTTCAAACTTGAGACAATGCTTCGTCCGCCAAGGTTAACGATTTGCAACCTGTGCTAGCTTCCACAAACATTAAACTTCGGTTGACAACACTTACTGACGGTTAAATCCGAAGCAGAACCGGACGGAACCGATTCGGCAACTGTACCGTAGTGAACAACAGGGAAGCACAACAAAGGGAGAAGAAGAAAAAAAAAAAACACAGTGACCGAGAAAAAGGAGTCAGTAGCTAGCTTGGGACTACAAAAGAGAACAGCTTTATAACATACCTCGTCCATCTCCTGGACCATTTTTGTGAGTTTCTCGTCGTCCTCCAGGATTTCGTTGAGCTGAGTCATCGTGTAGGCGCTGAACTTGTTGGAAAAACTAGACATTTTTTAGCTGTGGTCGTGTGTTTCTCCTCGCCTGTGTTCCCTCTTCTCACCGTCCAGATTGTGACAGCTGACTGAGCTTCTCTTACAGGAAGTAGTCAGAGGAGACACCAGGCCCGCAGCCGCCTTCACGGGCTGTCGGAAATCCTGGCATCGCTGGTGAACTGGCAGTAATCACTGTAAAGCGACTTTTCCATTAAAGTACATTTGAATCACTTTACCACCCGAATAACAACACACATTAACCTCTCTCTAGCAATACCACAGCTGTCTCTTTGTGTTTGTTTACATTATTATTATTATTATCACTGGCCTGCATCTTGCATTAAATTAGACCCTGTCAGTTAATTCATAACTGTATAATAACATACATCATTTCATTTTCATGTTTCACATACAGATGCAGCTAAAAAAGAAAAAAACCCGACATAAATCAAAAGTTCATATCTTTCCCGTATGTGAAACTGTATATTCGAGATTAATTACACATGAAGTGAAATATGTCAATGTTACATAAAACCATTTTTTTTTTAAAAAAAAGAAAGGATTTATAATACAGAGATATCAACCTTGTGAAAAGTATGTTTATTTATGCATTCAATACTCGGTCGGGGCTCCTTTTGCACGAAGTACCGCATCAATGCAGTCGGGTGGGTTGGCTGGCCAATCAAGCGCAGTTATACCATGGTCAGCAATCCAGTTACTAGTCCTATGTAATATGTAATATGTAATATTCTAATATTTTGAGATAATGGATTTTTCATTTTCATGAGCTGCAAGCTGTCATGATCAAAATTAAATTTATGTGCAACTTTTCCATGATATTCTGATTGTTTTGAGATGCCCACCTGTACTGTAACTTATACATACACATACCTGTGTGCTGTAGACATACATGCACACACACACACACTTTGCTTTTGGTTTAAAAGAATATACTTTATCTGCATTGTGCAATGGCAAAACCACAGGCAGTAATAGTGACTTTTAAAACACAACCAGTGTGTCACAGTCCAAGTTTACATTGACTGATAACTGATAGTGGGGTTTACAAGGAGACATTAAACGCAGCATTTGGTTTTAATCCAACATGTCTGTTTCCATAAAGGCCAACATGCAGTCTATCTTCTAAACATGTGTTTTTCATTTACAGTGATTTATACACCATATATCTCTAGTGTCATTAATTGATTTACTCTCACAGCAAAATAAATCTGTATAATGTTTTCAGCTCAACAGATAAAGTCGTCTTCTCTTTGTAGTCATTATAGAGCTTTCTTAAAAAGAAACAACATCCTCCGATATGTTTTGATACATTCAGCTCCATATATTTAACTGAATAATGCCACTTAATTCACCTATACGTACATCTTAACCTATAATGGATCTGACATGAAATATGTCATGATGTTGGACACCATTACTTGTGTAATGTGAGCGTTTGAAGCAGTCTGTTGTCCAACCTTTTCTTCTGCTTGCATGAAAACTGTTAGACTCCAGGCTGCTGAACAGCTGCACAAAATATTCCAGAAAGCTATGAGCCCTCAGAAACGTCCTCCAGTCCATTTCCACGCACTGCAGATCATTCTCAATAGCGCAGGTTGCACTCAGACTCACTGGCGCTGCTGCTGCTGCTTTGTCGTCTCCGCTGCCTTCCACCATCAGACCTCCAGCTGAGTTTGTCAGACGGGCTGAGGTCCTTCTCCCCAGTCTCGATGCCTAGGACCTGCCTCTGCACCAGCTTACTGTACAGCCCCCCGCTGGCCATCAGCTGACTGTGAGACCCCTGCTCTGCCACGTGTCCCTTGTCGATTACGATGATGTTGTCTGCCTTCTCCACCGTGCTGAGCCGGTGGGCGATCACCAACACCGTGTGCTCTTGCATAATGTTGTTCAGAGCCTCCTGGACCTGCAGAAGGAACAGCAGAGATTAAACAATTTATCACAGGGAAGAAGCAACGCACAAAAACGTAAGAGTTTATCACCCGGGTGCTTTATTGGGTTATTGTGCCTCCTTTGTTCGCCTCCTGCACATCAGATTTCTTAGCCTTTCACTTACGATGTGTTCGCTCTCTGCATCCAGGGCGCTGGTCGCCTCGTCCAGGATAAGGACACGAGGGTTACGGATCAGAGCTCTTGCGATGGCCACCCTTTGTTTCTGGCCCCCTGACAGCTGGGCGCCTTTCTCTCCAACACCTGGAGAATGATAAGCAGCGATGACTCAACAGCCTGACTTCATCTTTATGATGCACAGTTGGCAGTCAGCTCAATGTCCTTTTGGAGCATTTCTGGAGCCTTATTTTCCTCAGAGAACGGCTTTTTTATTCACTTACGGAAACAATTAATGTTTCTGAGTTTGTATTATTACCTCGTTAAACCACTCTCAAGCAATAATACAGACGGCTGTCTCTTAGTCTTGTGTGTAGTGTGCAAGCTTATCAACTTTTTTTAATTTCTACAATACATCAGTGGCCAAATCATAATAATAAATACATGTAGTAATTACTTGTCTCATAGCCTTTCGAGAGGGTGGTGATGAAATCGTGAGCGTTAGCCTTGGTGGCAGCCTGCGTCACATCCTCCACTGGGACGTCCGTCAGGCCATAGGCGATGTTCTCCTTGACCGTCCGAGCAAACAGCACAGGCTCTTGGCCCACAAGAGACACCTGCAGAAACAAAACGGCAAACGGATGAAACCATATCGTGATCAACATCCACTCTGAGAGATCTGGCGTGAAGCACAGGTGTAAACAACGCCTCAAAGCACCCTGACACATTTAAAATCTGATCACTCAGACCGCATTCAGAGGAGACCACATCCTTTTAGCAGTGTGTTTGCACACATGTCCTGGACCACAATGAAGGACCGCCTACGGTACTGACATCCTCTGCAGAGCAAGAAGAAGAAGCCACAACAACAGGCAGAATGGCTGTGATATCATGTTTGTGTTTCAACTGATTTCACCACTGAACTAGAAACCTCGATATCACCAGGTTCCCTTAAAAATGGCACAGTGAGCTGTTAAATTAGAAGAAGTGTTGCAAACTTTCACAAATTATTTTGGCCTTCTTTTAAATTCAGCAAACGTTATACTCTCAGTTATGAAGTTTCTTTGTGTAAAAGACATAACTTCCTTTTGTCCCTGTGATGTACGTGGTCTGAAGAGCCTCACTAACGTTACACTGACCGTGGAGTGGAAGTAGTCGTGCCTGAAGGTGTGCACCGGCTTTCCATCCAGCAGCACCTGGCCTTGCTGAGGAACATAGAAGTTTTCCAGCAGACTCACACAGGAGCTCTTCCCGCTGCCTGAAGGTCCCACAAGTGCCGTCACCTTCCCGGGCCGCAGAGTGAACGACACTCCCTGCAAAACACACATGGAGGAGGGATTTCATTAGCAAACACACGCAGTGTAGCAGTCTGACGCTGGTATCAACGGTAGCTGGAGCCAAACCGACCGGTTCTGACTAGTGAGTTTTATACACAATCCCCTCAGAACAAACCTTGAGAATATCAGTCTCAGGGCGCATTGGGTATGCAAATGTGACGTCTTTAAATTCAACCAGGCCGGTGCAGCTGTCTGGAGCCTCCGTGCCATCGGCTGGGTGTTTGGGCTCCCTGTCCACGTACTCGAAAACCTTCTCGGCAGCTCCGACTCCCTGCATGAGGCCCGTGTACACCGACGCTATGTTCTGTAGATAAAGCACGTGTGACGTCAGATACAGGGATGAGTGTCCTCTGAGGGTTTTCATATTTGCACGATGATTAAACAATCGCAAAACTGATGAAATACCTCGAGACTCTCTCCCAGTTCAAGCATGTATATGAAGACAGCTATCAAGGTACCACTGCTCATCTGGTTTGTTATGACAAGGTGACCGCCATAGTAGAGGATAGCAACTTCTAAAGCGAGCTCTGAGATCTGAAACACACACACACACACACACACACACACACAGGCTGTAACATAAACATGTAGAGCTTCACATCTGTATTTGATGGGGCAACTGCAGAGACTCACACAACTGGACCACATGTAGCAAGCGTAAGCCAGCGCTTGTTTTTTGTTGAGCTGGTACATGACCAGAAGCTTGCCGTAGTACGAGTCCGCCTCCCCGCCCTCGTTAGCAAAGCTTCGTACTGTCCTCATGCCTGAAATCGTTTCCTCTGCAACTTTATTGGCCTCTGCTAGTGTTGTCTGCACCTCTTTGGCTAATTTCTGGAAAAGGAAATACAAAGATGTGACTTTATTTTCATTTTATCTGCAGATTAAATGACCAACACAGACGCGGAGCAGCTGCTCGACCTTGTAGTAATCTCCATAAAGTTTAGAGACGAGGGCGATGAAAGGGAATCCCATGACGGTCAGCAGTGAGAGTCTCCAGGATATCCCACACATGACGATGAAGTCGCCGGCGCCCTTGATGGCGTTCCGCAGGAAGATGTTGACATTCTGGGAGATGAGGTCGCTCACCTGGGTGGTGTCAGCTGACAGACGTGAAAGGATGTCACCTACAGAGTGACGGAGGCGTGTTAGGACGGCTCTTTTGTTGATGGATTTCAGGGTGGACGCACGTGTGGTGTTTTTATATCACCTGTGTGGTTTTCGTCAAAAAAGCCGATCTCCTGCCTCATCAGAGTTCTGAAGAGGTGGTTCCTGAGGCGAAGGTTTAACCTGGCCATCGTCAGGGTGAAGACTCCTCCACGCACTCCCATTGCGAGTGAGCTGAAGAGAGGGTGGAAGGGTCGTAAAGCATTTAAGTGTGGCTTTTTATTTTGGTTCAGCACATGTGACGTCCTTCCTCTGCCATATGTTATATCATTACTATCATTATTATTATTAGAAGTCATCAGACTGATCCCTCCCATCTCTGTGTACTGTCCAAGAGGGTGAGCAATATATTATTACCCTGATATATGAGACTATACTGTATATCGTAACATAATAAATGTTAATAAGACATACGTAATAAGTCTCTTCCTGGTTTTAAAGTATGTTAAATGTCCTGGTTAGCAACATACAGGTAAATACCTGTGCATCTGTAATCATAGTGTCTGTTTCAGGCCAGTTATTTTATTTTGAAAGTGCACACAGGAACACACTGATGACACAGATCACGTCAAACCCATTCACAGCTGGCAGCACCATCAGAAGGCCACCTGTAGATGCTCACCTGACTAAGGCTAGTGTGAACAGTGTGAGCACCGGCGTAGCAAGATGCGCCATGCTCTGCTGAACCACGATGCAGTCGATAGCCTTCCCGTACCAGTAAGGTATGAAGACCTCACCTGCAGGTTACAGAGAGACACAGAAGACACAGAACTTAAAGGCCTTAAACCCAAAATTGTAATAATTACAATATTAATGAGGCAATAATACAAACTCAGTGATATGTATCTTTCCCAGCTGAATAAACAAGCAGTTTAATCAGATCGTTTTTCAGGCATGAAATTAAGAAAATTAAGATCTTTCTTCCCCAATACTACAGAGTGCACCTTTAATTGAGAAAGTAATCAGCAGATTAATCAATCAGTAATAAAAATTATTTGTAGCCCTTGTTAAAAGGGTTTTGAAGTCGTTTAATAGCTAATAATGTGTGTTAATATGTAATATATGCTAAATAATCTTCATTCAGGTGCTGTTACGTCCCTCTTCCTCTCTTCTGATCTCGTATTGTGTGTCTTTTTTTCTCTGTGCTATAAAATAAGGAAAACAAAACCTTGTGTGTCTGTATTTCTTCATTTTGACACTAAAGATTAGCCGCTGTTGCACTGAGTTGCACTTGATGAGCACAACCTGTGTAACCTGGAATGAGTCAGACAATCATAAACTATCAACAGCCGTTCAAAGACACCGACGACCTATTTCACATGAGTGTTGCAATGCTTTGTAAGAGAAGAAGTTAAACATTTGATGGAGCTGAACGTTGGACATTTGGTTCATATCTGTTTATCGAGGACACTCACACAGAGAGGAGATGAAGAGGGCGAGGACGGCTACAGACAGCAGCCCGCCGTCCTTCCTGGAGTAGGCCAGCAGACGTCCCAGTGTTGCCCCAGAGTTCGTCTTCTCCTTCTTCTTCTCCTCCGTCATCTTCTTCCTCCTCTCGCTCTCCACCTCCTGCTCCTCCTCACTAGCTCCCTCCACAAGCTTCTCAGTGTCCTCAGAGCCCCCTCTGCCTTTACTGCTGCTGTGGCTGCTGTTGTGATTGCTCTCTGATTTGGACTGCATCCCCAGCAGCCTCCAAAACAGCATGACGCCCACAGAGGAGGCACAAGTCCAACATATCAAGCTCAGGACCCAGGGCCGCTGGGTCAGCGCCGGAGCTCCCTCAACTGGCTCAGTCAGTATCAGCAGCTTGGCCAGCGTGTAGGTGATGACGATCAAACAGATGAAGACAGTAAGAGGGGTGGATTTAGCTGCCCTCCGAGGGCCGTCTTCTCTATTATATGACACCCCGATGGAGGCTCCCAGCAGGAGGCAGGCTCTGAGCAGGGCAGTCAACCAGAGGTCCAACGTTGACTCGAGGACGTTAAAGTTCAGCGTCTCCTCTTTGAATATGCTCAAGTGTGATCCATGTGCGTACAGGACAGTCGTCACCACCACGTCCAGGAGGATGAACGACACAGTGCAACTCACAGCTGCTTTGAGGCCCATGCTGTTATCTGGAGAGTTAAACAGAATGATGATCAGAGCTACCAACTAAAAACAGGCAGCGTTATAATCTCAGCTTTGTATAACGTTTGCCGAATGAACAAGCAGGCCCCAATAGTTAAGAATATGTTGTATACAGCGTTGCAAAGTTCAGACAGTTTCTCTTCACACAGCAAGTCTTAAAAATGTAGCATTTTTTAAGGGAATCTGGTGACTTTGCCGCTCGTCTTCTCTCTCTCTCTCTCCAAAGAAGTAGTCTATATTGGTTACTGTTTACTGGATTTATAAAATGTGCCATGCTTACTGTTAATATGTTATATACTTTCATTTATTTGGTCTGAATGGCAAAATCAGTGAGTTGAGACAGCTTCTGGGAGACAAGACGGACTTTTAAAACAAAAAAAAACATGCAAGGACAAACTGACACGTTTTCCAAGAATGAAAGATCCCAATGTTTTTTATTTAATGCCAAATTCACAAGAAGGCACCAATGATGTAGAATTTGCTGCATGGTTTCACAAACTATGTTGAGTTTTCCCTAATGCAACTTTTAAGTCTTAAAATCACACAATTTGTAAGGGAGTCTGGGATATTGCCATCACATGACAAGTGACCATGACTTTTACACACGGCAGCCCACTTCTAGCAACAATTGTGGCAAGTAGATCATAAAAATGGTTACGACAGCGCACACCCCAGAGAGAGAGACTTATGGTCATTGTCACCATCATTCAGAGACAATATGGTGCATAGTTCCTCTGGAAAACATCTTTCACCTACCTATTTAAATCAACAATAGGTTATTCAGCATTTCTTGTATCAGTATCTGTGAATTTTCTGTCAGATTGCTGAAAAATGGAGTTGAGAGGAAGAATAAAGTAACAGAAAAAAAGGAAATACTCAAGTAAAGTACCTCAAAATTAAACTTTGGAGTGGTACTTGAGTAAAGTGTACAGCAGGACTATCCCGGCGCCCAGGTGGACACGCTTAACCTGTTTGAACTAGATCAGACACACAACTGAGGGCCACGTACATCTCTGCCTGACCCTTTGGGGACTAACTTCATAACTGGTTGTTCAAAACTTTGACACAAAGATTTTAATTTTACTGCAAATTAATATCCAAAATATCGGTTTTCAGTCCCCTTGATTTCTCATAATTGGCATCAGCTCACAAAAAGCTGTATCAGTTGACCCATAATTATTCAAAAAAACACTCATAAGAATAAAGAAAACTTTGAATAATGTCCAGAATATCTAAAAACTGTGAAATAATAAATAAATATTCTGAATCGGACTGAGAAACTCTTAATGTTCAATTAAGTTTATTGAATGTATTGTATTATACTAGCTGCTTTCATGGCAGCTCAGCTCTCATTGGCTCCCACATAACAGTTATAATAACAACCAGAATGACTTCTCAACATGCAGGTAATCTAACATTCATACTCATAATGCAGGAACAACTCCAGGATATTTTTGAGATCTCAGAATTGAGCAGAAGTGACGTTTTGTTCCTTATTGACACTTACCTTTATTTTGAAGGAATGCACTTCCGGTCTCCGGCTCGCTGCCTTGATGAAGATGAAGTCTCCTAAAAAAAACTGTACAACTGTGATCTGTCAGTGTCACGGAGGTTATTGTCCAACTGTGGCTGCAACATCAGCCTAAAAACACATTCCTACTAATCATTAGCTAGCTACGTAAGCTAGCTGTTAGCCGGCGTTGAGCTGTGTTGCGTCAGGTTTCAAATTCGTCCATGTTTTTATAATCCCGTGTCCAGCCGGCTGTCCTCGGGAACAATAGCATAATTAACTACACTCTTTCTTTTTTTCATATTAAAAACATACAGCAGCATAAAAATGGAGGCTAACGGGCAGAAACCGCGTTTCAAACTGAGCTAAGTTATGTTTGACAGATGAAACCAGAGGACAACCGGTATCCAAGATCGTCTATTCTAAAGAGGATGCACAGTTACAACAGTCAACAAGAGCAGATATTATTATTTATTATTATTATTATTATTATTATTATTATTATTAACAACAATTATTTATTATTATGAAATATAGACTTTTTTATATGAATCAGTAAAATGGTGGAGTATGAACCACCCAACAACAAGGTAGCTGGCAGAAATTGACAATCAATCTGATGTAACAGTGGTGAAATAATCAGTCAAGCAGCTGAGACAGTTATTGCAAAAGTCAGTA
>OMLP01021009.1:84125-96674 GCA_900302685.1 Spondyliosoma cantharus
CCAAAACGAGGAAGACCCCCACCCACCTATCTAACCACCCCTGAGCTGCAGAGATCTGGGATTTGCCACCCGCAGCCAAACACACACACACACACACACACACACACACACACACAGATCATCAGAAACCTTGTGTTTGTGCGACCCATCCCTCCAGCAGGGGGCAGCAGAAGCTCGAGGGCTCTCACCTCCTCCTCGCTGTCGTCTTGTTTGGGCTTCTTCTTCTCCTTCTCCACCTCCTTGCCCTTCTTCTTATTGTCCTCCTTCTTCTTCTTCTCTTTCTCAGGCAGCAGGTCGTCCATCCAGGCCAGGTCGTGCTGGGAGAACACCATGTCCAGCATCTTTCGGACCACCATCAGACCCAGAATCTGAGAGGTTTTCAACACACAAGACTCACATTAACATTCATCTCACATCCCAGATGTGGGCCGGAGAAGATGAAGCTGTTTGGCATTTGTACATGACATTAACATGAATCACTGGTACACACACACATACACACATTTACCCTCTTTAAAAGCTTCATGCTACCAAATTGCATCAAATCATCTGCTCATGTAGAAGTTAAAACCTTGTGTTAAAAGGATTCAAACGCTTCCTACAACCACGCCACAACGAGTTAAGAAGCATTAACATTTCATCGCGTACCATGACGGGGAAGATGATGGCCAGGAATGTGGATTTAAGGATCCAGAGCACGGCCAGACACATGATCTGCACCAGCGTGAACAGGTGAATCTTCCTCAGCGGGACGTGACGGAGGTAGGAGAAGTCGGGCTGGTGCTTGGACGGCATCATGTACAACTTAATCCTGTCCCAGAACTGAGAAAAAATGGGGGAAAATGAAGGAAGAGAAGGCACAGGTTAACTACATGCACACCTATATGAATGATTAATCCCACATCATTTGCAGTGGATTTATATGCGTTACAGCTCAGCTCTCGCTGTGCAGCGAGCACCTGGCTGCAGCCTTCTCAACTCGTCTAAATGCATCCGTGGTTGTAATTGTTTCTCTGGATACCTGTGGTTATAATGAGACACCTGGCCCTCAGAAACGCACACTGACACATTCAGTGCAGCCGTCCACAGGTGCAGCAACTGGTGTGATTGTTTTCTCTTCATTCCACATCATTCGGGAGCTTCTAACAAATCCCCCAGAGTTTTAATTTCCTGCGTAATTCTGTTTTCTCTGCGGTCCGTATGGACACTTTGGGAGCTCGTCTTCCTCTCTGCCCGCTTGGCAGCTTTGAATAACTTCCCCACCTGCTGTCGATGCAATAAGTAAGATGTCCAGCTACACACGCACACACAAAGAAATCAATTTATTACGATAGCAGCAGCTGGCACGCGGCGTACCTGGATTCCACTGAGGGAAGCGACGCCCATGTAGAGGAAGACGCCGTACAGCACGGGCATGGGGATGTACTGCAGGGAGCAGGAAGAAAACGAGTTATAACGGTTATTACAGAGTGTTTATAGACTGACAACAATACAAGCAGAGATGTACGGAGCCAATAAGTGTCCGATATTAAATAAACAATTGTGCAATAATCAAATTAAAGGGTGCAATACGTAAGAATCGACATACACATATACATCGATGGCTGTAGATACTGTTAGCATGTTAGCTCAGTTAGCTGTGCAGCTAGTCGGCCTAGCAGGTGTCTACACCTGGAGATTCAAGCTCGAGACTAGCTGGTTAGCATGCTAACTTCAGTGGATATCTCTTCAACACAGTGCAAAGACGTCAACAGTGATATTTCTTCACATTCAGTTCATTTTTGAATGTTTTGTAGTGAAATTGTTACATATTGAACCTTTAATAACAGAACAAATAAAACATGTTACTCATCATTCTCATTTCATTTCATTTTAACAAGCTTGTGCACACAGATATTGAAATGTTGTCCATCTACGGCTACACATGCTACTTAGCGAGCCGGCTAACTAGCTAACCCCGACCACAGAGGAAAGGATGTTGTGTTTTTGCTCTTCACAAAGATGCTCGTCTTTCTCTGAGAATATCTTCGGAAACAAATTGCTTTTAATGCAAAGTTAACTCAGCGTCTTCACACTGATGCTGAGGAATAATAATCCAAAGTCAGCACGTCAACCGTGCAACTCGGTATCATGCGCAACCTTGTTGAGCTCGATGAGAGGAGAGTCGAGTTAATTCAGAATTAATTTGACATTGTTGTAGCTTCATCCAGCAAATGCTAAGCTTCCTTTGCTTAAGATGGCCGTGAGATTTACGGCATTTTGAATTAGTCACTAGTAGAACGGCCTCTTTAAGTCTCTGTTCTCTGTTGTGATTATAAGACAGGGAACAGCTCACAGAACAGAAGCGTGTGTTGGTGCTGCTGGACAAACAAACACATCCACAGTGAACATCATACCTTAAGTATTGGAGCGAGGAAGATGGAGACTCCGGTGAGAGCAAACACCAAGATGCCTGTCATTCTTTGTTCTCTGTATAGGAAACATTGATTACAAGACGAAAGTCAATTTCACTTGGCTTCTCTCTATTTCATCCTCAAAGGACTGAGTAAGGTTTGATGATATTGCCGGTGGAAGCAGGAAGATTGACGATTATTGGACCGACCTGACACCGAGGAACTGAGGCTGCTCTCCGGGAGCGCTCGACTCGCTCTCCATCTTCAGCGAATCGATGTGGGCGATGGAGATGACGGTGGCGGCGACGTACCAGGGAAGGCCCATGAAGGAGCAGGCGGCCATCAGGACGCCCACCCAGAACAGATCCAGATGGTAGCCGCATCCCTTCTGCCGGGGGGAAACCGCACACGGATCGTTTGTTATCAACACAATCATACCTCACGAAGCTGCGACGATTGGGATGATGCCGCTCTGACACCGACCTTAAGTTTGTTCTCCTTGCGGTTCACGATGACGGCGCTGATCTGCTGGTCCATGAAGATGAGGATCGTGACCAGGAGGGCGGGGACGAAGCTGGCCACGTAAACCCACCACGGGTTCTTAGCAAACGGCATCACCAGCCAGCCACGATCCGGCCGAGTCGGCTGGTGGGAGATTTAATATCCACAACAACTGAGCATGTCACTTCTACAGAAGCACACGAACATTTTATCAAAGAATTAGTGTCAACATGCTGGTAGGTGGACTAAGCGAGAGCTTTAGCTGTTTCCTGTGTTTGTGCTATGCTAAGTTACGCTAGCTGTCTCCTGGCGGTCTTGCAAAATAGCCTCCCCGACTCATCGCCTCCGTCGCCATCTTAATTGGATGGAGACGTCAGTGAAGGAGTGTCTGGCTCCAAACTGGAGATTTTTAAGTGTCAGCTGATCATTTGTGATATAAGTCGTAAGTATGTTTTGCAGGCAGTGTCGCAAAACGTGTCCCGAAATGTGAAACTGCTCCTTTAAAAGCATGGGTGATCCAGGCTGGGAAAGCAAAGTGTAAATGAAAAACCTGCCGTACCTTAAACTCTGTGGGGACGATGAGTTTGGGCGTTTTGAGTCCCATCAGCATATCGAGCCCCACGAACGTCATGATGGACATGAAGATGGAGAAGTCGCTGATGAGCTTCCTCAGCTGAGACGAACAAAAAAACATTTCAGTGAGAAAAAAAACACATTTTTTTGTTTTGTTGCCAGACTGAAAGCAGGAGGCGAATCATAAAAACTTAAAAAATCTGAGCTGCGTCTGGCTTCACTTGAGTCAAGACCTCCATCATCCTCGTGTCTGGAAACAGAAAAAGGATCAGCATAATAAAAACATCCATCACCTTGGTGGGGAAGTAGCGGCTGAACTTGAACTTCTTGAGGGAGACGGTCATGGAGTACGTGCCGAAGAAGAGGATGAAGGACATGAGGGCCAGATCGGGGACGTACTTGCAGGACTTTCCCACCAGAGAGCCTCCGTACTTCAGACACTCCTTCTTGCTCAGCTGGCTCCAGTCCAGAGCTGTCACATTCAACTGGGATGGTGGGTGGCAGTGTTAGGGGGGAGACAGACAGGAGAGAGGAAGAGTCAAGTGTTTTGACGGAAGACACGGAGGAGAACAAATGTAAAAAAAAAAACACAAAACAAAAAACACGGACAGAATCGTCAGCACGGATGTGAAGTTAGAGAGGACGATGATGACGGGACGGACGACGATGAACAGAGGAGAGAAAAGAGGAAAGCAAAGCAACTTCTTCGTCAGACAAGAACGCCGTTAGCTCGGTTTCATCTTCATCTTGAAATGTTACCGACTCTATAAAAGCACTCAAGGAAAAGACTGGAATGAAAACAAGCACTTACCCCAGAGACACTAGAGCTGTTATCTGGCATTGGAACTAAACCATTGAAGATCATTGCAGCCACTGTTCATGAACCGGAGAGAAAGAGAGAGAGAGACGGGGGAGGAGGAGGAGGAGGTAATGAGACAGAAAACGAAAAAAGAAAGGAAACATGATGAGAATCGTCGCGGAGAGGACACTCTCTCTCTCTCTCTCTCTCTCTCTCTCTCTCGCAGAGGTCCCATGCAAGACGAACAGAAGTCGAGGTTACTCACTTGCAAAGAGACGGCAGCCATATTGTTTGTGCATGGCAAAAACAAACAAGAGACAAATCAGTTACAGAAATCAATGTCTGCACGGGTTATCACTGCAAAGTCGCTCGTCAAGACTCGGAAAAAAGCCGATCAGTGAACGCTGAGCTTCAGATGTGAAGTGTGACGATTGACAGCGAGAAGACAAAGTTTCAGTCGTACTGAACGTCACGTTTAAAACTGTAAAAATCAACTTAAACGTGCTGCCTGGTGCGACTGTCCTCAAGTAAATGCAAAGACTTAAACAGAATCAGATATTTAGGACTCCATTTTTGGTCTTTTACTTCTACAGATATTAAAACAAAACACAGCTGAGTGCAGCTGCAAGAAAAGCAGTTGATGTCTGTCAGATGTCCTGACGAAGGTACGACATCGTTTATGAATCTTTTCATTGAGGTTTCAATGTTTCAAACATCCTTCTTTCGTTTGAATATGTTGATTGAACTCTGCTGGATTGTTGAACAGTGATAAACGCAGGTTATATACCTCTTGCTTGATGTTTGGCCGACTTTCTCGCGACTGATCACAAACCAAGTCCTCCCATATCGACAGAGATTTAGCTGCCGAGTTATTTTCTCACGCAGCTCGCAAACGTTGTTCCGAGTTGTGTGCGAACTTTCCGATTTCCGAGACGATCTCAAATGACAAAACTGAGGTTTCTGCCTCAGACTTATGCTTCAAATTGACACGCAGGATGCCGATGACGTTCCTTCAACATTAGACATTCATCTTACTTGCGACCCTAATGACACAACAATCACAGATGCTTGAGACAGATGCAGAGCCTTTCCTCCCGGATCCTCCCCCCACCTGTACCTCCCTGAGCCAAGGGGTGAACTCACTCGGGTCTGGGGCCAGGCACTCGCACTTGTAGGCGGTCACGTAGTCGGGCTTGAAGTCGGTGTTGATGGGGTAATACTTGAAGGAGCCCACCATCTTCTTGATGGCGTCGGAGATGAAGATGAAGGAGATGAGGCTGGAGAAGCCCTCCTCGGTGAAGCGCGTCATGTACTTGATGATGTAGCTGGCGTCCGTGGCCACCAGGATGAAGCACTGCAGGCAGGAGTGCATCCCGATCCACAGACGCAGCTCCATGTAATCTATACCGTTACTCCTGTGGGAGAGAGAGAGAGAGAGAGAGAAGCGTAGTGAATGTACTGATGTGGACGTTTCATTATAAAATGAACACAAACATCTGCAGCGTCGCACTTCTGCGTATTTATGAAATGGAGACACAGACGAGGTCAGAAGTTTGACCTCAGACTGATTAACGCTGTTTAATCGTCCTCATTTGTCTCTTAATGGGCCTCGGATCAAATATGAGAACCTAGTTAGACTTTTATCTGGATGAAATCGACCCTTTCTGTTCGTCTCACGCCGTCAGGGGCTTCAAACTGCAGCCTGCAGGGAGCATCGACTCTGAACGCTGCGACACGAGCGGCATTTTAAATCAAATCTCTTCGCTCTCGACTCGAGTTCAGTGAAGAGGAGTTTTTCTCTGTAATCCTCTGATTGACATTAAAGAGAGTGTGCAACGGTGTCAGATTTGCGAGATCCAGACGCTCACTTGCTGAATTCAAACAGGAGCTTTTCAAAGATGAGGATGGGTCCAGTGGAGCTGAGGATGATGAGGGGCTGCCCGCTGAAGAGGCAGAAGACGGAACCGGCCAGAGCCGTACCCAGGAAACTCTCCATCACACCCTGTTGGAGGAGAAAACACAGAAACATGCTGAGGAGGAAGACGAGAGCGGCGCTGAATGAGGCTCTCAGGATTAGAGCAGCTTTGACGATCAAACCTCAGGCGAGACGAGAGGAAGAGAGGGATGAAGATACAAACAATGGGCAACAACGAGCGTGAGGTGAAGCTCTTCTGTCAAACAACTCGAGTGTGTAAAAGTTTGTGTTGGTTATTGACACACAAATAGAGCGAATGAGACCTACGGAAGCCCAGAGGGACAAATCAGACTGTTTTTTTCTCTTCTCTTATGACTTGAGAACTGGCAGAAATGTTGATTTTATTTTCCAGGAGGATTTTTCGAGGTTGCTTAATTAGTGAAAATGTGAAAAAACAAAAAAAAATCAGTATAATTTATTTATTTTTTCCAGCTTTTTTAAACACTTGGTTCCATCCAGGAGAGAAAAAAAAAATATCCTGGAATAAAATAAGAAAGAAATTAAATTAATTTGCTCGATTCCACACGTGTCTTTTATTTTCCTCCCACACGTGACGACAGAATAATATTCTTCGAAATTTCTTTTTCATTTGTTTCGCGCATTAAATAAACTCACATGTTTTCACTAATGGAGAAAAAAAACAGGAACTTGTAAAGATTATAAACACAGAGAGAGAATCAGACTTAGAAAATCCATAAGAAAGAAAACAAATCCAAAAAACGCTGACGTTGTTTTCTCCTAAAATAAATAAATAAATAAATAAATAAATAAAATCCATTTGCTCGGTTCCACACAGGATAAAAGAAAACGAAGAAATATCGTGCCGGCAAAATGTTTTATTCCACAGAAGAGAAAACAAATCAGATCAGAAAATATATTCCTGAGATCTGAAGAAACCCTGAGACTTATTCATGAAGTCTGTAATCTGACCGAGCAGTAAAATCAAATCCATGACGACGTCTTGTAGTCGATGCGAACACATTCGGATGACTGACAAGCTGAAGTAGATATTACTGGTATCAGGATAAACAAATTAAAAACAGGAAAACGGTTTCACTGGGAAGACAAAACCGGCGGTGGAAAGGTAAATACATCTCGTCTAACCTGATAAATATGACACACAAATTACACTTGATGTTCCCGGGCTGACACAAGTTGATTTTAATCTACTGCTGCGACGTGCCTGCGTTCATAATCAGGTTATATTGACCTGCACGGCCGCGTCACATGTGACCGTGACCTGATTCTGGCGCAGAAATGTCTCATTGCAATAAATACGGTACGAATGTCGACGTCTTTTGCATGTTTTCGCTCAGCGGAAGGAGCTGAAACGTCTTCCTGCACGAGCCTGTCGTCCTTCATTACTCATTACTGCAGACGCAACACATGAGAGGCTGCGTGTAATCAATTGATTAGGTTGTTATAGGGATCGGAAAAGAGCGTTGGAGCTGAAGGAATGAGCCGCCAAGAGTTCTCGTGGTCAGTTTGCTGTGACCTGGTTACTGATTCCTGAGTTTGGGCCTCCGTTGTACCTGGTAGTTGTCGGTGGCGTCTCCCAGCAGGCCGCCGAAGGTGATGGCGTTGGTGATGCACCCCAGGTAGATGAAGAGCACGGCGGAGATGGACTGAATGTGGAAACCCTCGTAGAAATCGCTCGGTATCCACGGCAGCTTCCGCTTTATGTCCAGGAACAAACCGCCACAGAACCTGTTGAGGACGGACAGAGCGGCGTCAGCGGATCAATGAACAATGATGTAAAGATCTGGACACGTGTAGGCGGGAGCGGTCAGTGTTCGTCACTTTCAAATCTCTATTTTCTAAAGTTTTAAAGGTCCTGAGTCTCATTTCTAACTCGTCAAAAACTCAAAGCGTTGGCGTTTGCAGGACGGGTCAGTTCTCATCCCAAAGCGTCAGTTTCACCCCCGCATCGTGTTTTAACTCTGTGAAAATGAAATAGACTTACTAACTCTGATTGCAGGCGAACATTTGGTTATAACGTCCAGATTAACTTTTGTGTTCTCAGCTCGTCAGAGAGCATCTGCAGCGTTTGGGGAGTTGATTGAGCCCAGGTCATTTCCCCCGTTTGGCCAAACTCGTTTCCAGAGTCCCTCTCCGTATGCTAGAGTCAGATTAAGTGTCTTAACTTTGCCACGTGGCCCACCGGACTACGTACCGTCCAGTGAAGGCCAGCTCCTCCCCGAGCTCGTGTTGCTCCGGCATCTCCTCGTCCTGATCCAGGCCTCCTTTTCCTCCGGCCGTTCCGTTCATCTGCCCCAGCTCGTTTAAGGAAAACACCGACTTCCTGCAGGAGAGATGCGTACGGGGCGAAAGATAAAGATTCATTTGCTTCAGCTAAAGATCAAACCTCAGGGTTTCACTCAGGAAACTATGAAGCATCCACATCTTTGAGAAAACTCATTTTGGTCCTTCTGGGCTGCTGCAGATTCACAACCTAAAACATGCAGTAGACACTAAAATAGATGAGTGATAAATAAAATATGAATAAAACGTGTCAAGGACTTCGGTGTAATTAAAGGAAAGCAGAAGATGTTGATGAATATTTTTGATCATCATTAATAAAACAGAAATAAATAAGAAACGTCGACAGAGAATTTAAAAGTCGAATCGCAGGAGGAAGAATATATTTTTCGAGGAGCTCATTTTTCAGAAGAAGCTTAAATACTGGCGAAAAGAGGTCGAGTCCCTTTTGTGTCACTCCTGTGATCTCAGATCGGATCTTAGCAACGCTGCTTCTGTCTCCCAGCGCAGATAAAACCCTCAGTGAGAGACTGATGATAACCGACTGACGGAGAAGGTGAATCCTCTGTTGGCCTTTAAACTTCAGATGTTAATCAAGAAAAAGGTTTCCAATGATGAGGTCATCCTCCCGACGGATTCATTGTGAGTGTGATGAACATTATTACACATTTTCTATTTCTATTTCTGCCCCTAAATCTTCATAAATCCTGCACACCGGACCTCTAACTCTACACAGTCGTTACAGGCGTGTCAGCTGGACAAAGAGGAGCTAAATGACGGTGAGACTCCAACCTTTTGTCGGCCGAGGGGACTTTCTTCGGAGGCTCAATGCGGATCTTGGGGTCCCATTCTCCAGGTGGAAGCACGATCACCTCATCCAAAAACTCATCTATGCCCGCGATGAGGTCCTCCCGATCTCTGGCCTTGTAGGCCACGTCGCTGAAGAGCTGGGAGGGGAAGCGAGAGATAAAGAGCACATTTACAGAGTTTATTACAGTGTGCTCTGATAACAAGGACTCGTCTTGGATTTCTGATGCTTTTCGAAGGTCCGTGAAGGCTTGTTAGGCATAAAATTGTGGAGGCTTCATCGACGTTTTTGACCCCAGTTGGGTTACATTTAAAAACAAACTAATCGTGCCCTGGAAGCACTGAGAGTCAAGAGCACGGGAGCATAATGCAGAAAGAAAATAAATCAAAGGGTTGATTCTAATTGGCAATGACTCGAGCATCGGTCCAGTTCTGGTTTAATAAATGTTCGCTGCGTGCGTCCTTCAGCGCCGGTTCTGAAAACTGAAGAAAAACATCACGAACTAAAAGATCAGAGCGAAGCTTCTGCAGCCGGAGGAGAGGCAGAGACATTATTCCCAGCGAGGTCGCCTGCTGTACCGTCATTGATTCTCTCCCTCCCACGCAAACAGTTTGACTGTCTGATGATGTTAGCAGCTAAACACACAAAGTTCTCACTATATGTTGGGTGATTTAATTAAAACAACACCTCTGTGGGCAGGTGAAGTAGTGAAGGGAGCAGCAGAGAGCATCCAAAACAACTCTTTCTTAATATTCCTACTGGCCTGTTTTGGATTTTTCACAGATTTCCAGTGTAAAGCTGTTAAATGAACGAATGTTTCCGGCACTTAAAGTTACACTACATCATATATATCTCGCTCCTCTAGCAGGCAAAGCTAAATATATTATACTCAACGTCAGAAAGTCCAAAGTGACTCGTCTCGTTACGATATCACATTTAAGTGTTGCAAGACATTAGCAAACATGCTAACACACGTACATGCTCTACAGCGGGTCGTCAAAACCGCCCAGAACATCCCTGGTACCGACAGAGCGTCAGTGATTATCTGTATCTGTATTTGCACTAGTCCAACATGTTATATCAGCAAAGTTTGTCCCCCCTCGTCACGGGAAAACGGAGGAAATAAAACGTTTGACTGTTCAGGGCTTCTGTATTTGTTAGCGCAGCAATGCTAACAACATGAGCAAAGGGGCTGTCATGTGCTACTGGCCTGAGATCAGCCTCTGTAGACCACCAGAGTAGATTTAGTAAAATATCACGTGTTGAATGAAGCGTTTCTCAAACTGTTTGTGACACTGAGCGACTCCGAGGCCTCGTAGTGAGCGGGATGGATGTGTTGTTGGAAATATTAAATCAGCTTGTGTGATTTGGATCGGCTGCTCTGCTGCTGTCAGAAGGTAATCGAACGTTTTGCGACCTCGCCTGCGTCGCACATACGCTGCTATTACGATTCATGAGACTGAACTTTTCTCCAGTTTGGAGCCAGACGCTGCTTCGCCGACGTCTTCATCCCATCGAGACGGCAGCAGAGAGACGATGACGGGTGAGTGGGCGAGGCTGTTTTGTCAGACTGTCATCTAATTAGGCTGTAATTTGTGATATACAGTTGAAGCAGAAGACATTAGCATTCACCCTGAGCACCATGGCGACAGCTACCGAGCTGCTCCCCTGCCGTCCCTGATGTCAAGCTGCTGATGTTGCTACAGAGCCGCTGTAAAGTTAAACCTCCACAGGTGCTACGTGCATCGTGATGTCGCGTAAAAACAGAAATAACAGGTTTTCAAATTATGTAAATGTGCCCTTGAGTCTGACCTTCCTCTGGCAGGAGAAGACTTGTGTCCTAGTAAATTGCCACATTATCATGAAGATAGGCAAATATGATATTTTTATGCATGACTGTGGCTTCTGCCTGGAGTTAAATCTCCAATAACAACCTATTATTTCTTTGCTCCTCGCCACTGCTATTAAAATAGCACCGTTGTCTTTACGCTCAGTGACGTCGGGAAGCAATTAAAACAACAAAAAAAAGACGCTCAGGAACCAGAATGACACTTCCATTAGCAAAACCATGGGTGACTTATTATCCCGACGGCAATCCTGCTCCCAACTGATGCTTAACAATCAGCCTCACTTCCAGATGTAATTAAAACACAGCAGCGGGGATCCCAGTGGATCAGCGGGATGAACCGCACGCCGCGTTGGCTTCAAACTCGCGGCCTCGACAGCAGGCGCCACTTTGCGTTCCTACGTGTGCCGTTATCGGCGTGAAGCGAAGGAACGTCACGGACACTTACGTCGTCCACCATCAGCGTCGCGATGGCTCGACCGATCTCGTTATAGGACTTGGCTTTTCCTTGAGGTCCCAAGAGAATAAACAGGAATCTGTGTGGCAGATAAGACAACACGTGAGGTCATGTGATTGGATGGCGAGGGGCTTTTTGTTTGAAGAAGCAGAGTTGTTTTTCACCTGGTGGGAACGGGGACCTCGGTCAGACCTCCTAGCGTCGTGGCTTGAGCCAGACGGACGAAGGCGACGAAGGGTTTGTTGAGGAAATCCACTTCGCCCACCAAGACGTTGGACGCCTCCGCATCTCTGGGAATCTTCTTCATGAATTTATTCTTTAGCTGTAGAAAAGTGGAGGGGAGGAAACACGGTGAGACGTTTCCCACAACAGCTTTTTAGATAAAACAGACATTTATAATTCATTGTGTTTGTAAATCAGATGTTCTGCAGTCAGCGCTCGTTACCTCGGGCGCTCCGGAGTTGTAATGGGGATTTCTCACTATTAACTGACATTTAATGGGGAAATACATATTGATCGATCAAGAAAATAATTGGTTGCAGCCTCACACATGTTCGTACTTCCAGCAGTCGTTGCTGCCTCCTCGTCTCCCCCGACAGAGATCATTAAACTTCCCCCTCCGAATCAGCATAACAACCTTGTGTTTTTTTGTTTCCACGCCTAACCTGACCTGTCTGATCGCATGTAAAGGTGTGGCAGGAAATTGGACGGCAGCACAATAACACTCGATAACAGAGAGGCCGCGCCAATCAACCCACAGCGCCGATCTGTGTGGATACATGTGAGGGCCCGAGCACGCGGACAGGAACCACGAGAGGCCTGGTTTATCACGGTGCCAGCTCAATATTGATCCAGACACACACACACACACACACACACACACACACAGTAACAAACTATCACTTGTCCATTGTCACATGTGACCTACTGTAGGCCTG
>OMLP01021015.1:0-19988 GCA_900302685.1 Spondyliosoma cantharus
CGCCCTACAAGTTTCTTTACATGTAATGGCATGTACATTATTAAAAACTATACGTTAAAGATTTTAAAATTATTAAAATCCATAGCTACATACATTTGTTTCAAGTGTGTTCTCGGCCATCTCCATCTCTCATAACTTCATTTGGAGAGTCTTGAAATTCACAAAGTTGGGCAGCGAACAGTGACAACGAATTTGTCTTCATAATAAGAGCTTTACATTGCTCCCCATTGGAGTTTAGAACTGGGTTCTTAGCCCAGTATAAAAACGGCTATTATGTGTTTATATTATTCTATGACGACAATTTTCAATCATTAATATTTAACAACAAACTGATGTAGAGGGTGCAGTAACTTAGTTAATAATGACTGGGTTCCACATAACATGCCGCTGTCACAACGTCAACATGTATTTAGGATCAAATGTGATTCCAATTTCATGTGTTGTCATGAGATTAATAAGTTATTGCGTGAAACTGTTTCCTGTAAGGGACTTTGGACAAATATGCAGTTATTACCTTGAGAATAAAAATATGAGCTAGGCATCATGTATGACAGTTGCAAAAGTGAGATATGAGCTATACAATAGGTATGACAAACAGAACCTGCCACTGGGTATATGAGCTACATAGCAGACATACCTTGTATGTACATATAGGGATTATATGTGGATGTGAAGAAGCGCTATAGGAGACCTATATGCCCTGTATATTCACAAATATGTACCTGAATTTGGCCTGTATGTGGCATGTATATAGCATATATGTGTATATATGCCACATATATATTATCATATATGCGCATATATGCTGTATATATGTCACATATAAGCTGCATATAGGTTTCATATATGCGCATATATCCTCATATAAGTTATTTCCATGTGGGTCTCTCAACTCTCAAAACTCGTTGTCTCTTTCACGTCACTGCCGCTGTCACTCTTTCGCTGCTGTCCCTCCCACAACTTCCCCCTGTTCCTCAGCAACCAAATCACGTGGTTTGCCATATAATTTAGATTGGTTGGTGTCGCGCCTTTTTCCACCAATAGGAACATGTTTTCTTGCTTGCAAACAGTCCCTGCTTGCGGACACTTTTGTGAGAAAAGCCTGTTTTTTACCGTCTCTTCCTGCACCAAAAGCGCAGCAAACGTGAAGGCAATGTTCACGAAAAAGCATGGCGGACATTATTTATCGTAAATCCGGTTTTGGACACGCCGGCGCGTCCGTTGACTCAGGAGGTGGGGCGTCCTCGCGTATCTGGGTCTCCTCAGACCGGAACAGACTCGGTCCGGACTCGTTCATTCTCATTAATCCATAACAGTCAGTTTAGATGCACAGAACGGGACCGAGCTGCCGGCAAAATCCCGGTCCAGCTCGCACAGCTGCAGGTATAAATCTGCGTGTTTCTTGTGTGTCGTGGGGGTGGGCTCTGCAGTGATTGGCTCTGGTGCGCACATGGCTATGGTTGACAATGCTAGCGGAATTCGTAAAGCATTATTAAAAAATGTATTAACGGTATCTTTGTAGGACAAACAAAGCCGACGTTGCACACCCTTAAACCACGCAGCAGCCATGTTGAATCTCAGGTCAGTCTGATCCTGATCTGCAGAGATATTTGAGGCACCTACACACACACACACACACACACACACACACACACACACACACACACACACACACATTTCTTGCTTTTATAGAGAGATACACTCATAATGGCATACTGTATACAAGTTTCACATTTTACATTTCAGCTAATTAAAGGGGCACTTCAGGGGTCAATTAGATTTCAGCAGGGGCCAATGCAACTGTTGGCCTGTTACCTCCTCTAGATCCACCCATGGTACCCGACCTCCAGCCCATTTGCATCAACTAAAGACAGACAGAAAAAAGGCAGTCAGTTATTTTTATAAAGCAAGAAGGATTTTTTTTAAAAAAAATTTATCAGCACACAAACATATAAACATAGCAAAACAAGTAAGGACATTTGTGTATGGAATGATTTTTGACAGGTGGCCAATTTTTACACATTAAGAAATAAAATGAATAGCATTATTTTAGCCTGGAAGTTGTTGACGTTTCTTACAGACACTGAGGGTGGGTTTTTAAATCCCTGGAAGTTTTCTTCCAGTTTGATTTAAGTGTGACATTTACAGCATGGATGTTCAGTAGCGGAGTCCTCTCCTGTACAAAACCTTTTGCATTTGGCTTTGCTTTCCATGTTTCCCACCCTGAGTGTGACTTGCATCGAACAGGCTGCCACATGAGCAATGACGTTATTCTATGACACGGAGTAATGTGGGGTCAGTGAACATGTCAGAAAACAGAGCTGCTGTACGGCTGCTGGAGATGCCAGGGCTGTAACATGAACCACTGTGCCAACCGGCTGTGTTGTTATTCTTCCCTCCAGCTATGTTTGTTAAATGTCTACAAGTCTCTGGCAACTGCAATAGCGAACATGAAAATAAGACAAATATGGGGGTTGGATTGATTACACAATATGTAATCTATATCCTGCGTCATCTGTATAACATCAGAGGAAGATCATTACCTGAGAAGTATCAAGGAGACAAACATCCAGCCCAGATTTGTACTCTTATCATGATCACACCAGTAAATACATGGGTGTGTTGACACCATAGTTACGTACAGAATCACCACAACACACACACCAGAGGATTGCACTGACGTCTGAAACATGCAGGTGTGTTTCCTGTTCCACATGTGATTTATTGTTCGTGACTCAGAGATCCTATCGGCAGTAATAACACCTCTGTGTCATTATTACAGAGAGAGAAGCGCCACATTATTAAAAGTCATGTCAAACTGCACCTCACTGGTGTGTGTGTCAAAGTTGTTCATACACTTCCATGTTCAAGAATTGACGGAAAAATGTTGACCTGTTGCTGCTGCTGCTAGGATTACTCATTCAGAGGGCAACAAGAACCAGGTTTAATGTTTATGGATGTTTCTACTGTCACGGTTGGACAGCAGGTCAGAGTTCTTCTGTACTGATCTATAGGGGAAAATATACCACTTATACTGTATATGTGCGTTTAAAAACAACAGACACGTATTTTTAGGAAGGTTTTGCTATGTTAACTAATTAATAAAGAAGTCTCTGGCGTGTGGTCAGAAGTTGATGACAGTCTGTCAGCCAAATGGTCTAGTTACTATCAAGATAAATCTCAAGCCTATTTTTCAACTGTACTTCAATCCGAAGATTGAAAGTTTTAAAATTGAAAGTTTTATTCATTTTTCACACAGCTGCTTCTTTGATATTTTTTAGTGTACAAATGAACAAATGCTTTTGAGGAGAAGCTGCCAGAAAAAATACTCACATCATTTGTACAATTCACTGCATCTCGTCCTCAGTTACCGGGCATTAACACGTCTTGACACACGTCTCAACTGATCATTTGTGATCAGGTCTTGATCTTGCCAAAGGTTTGTTGTAGGCAACGTTTATAAAGATTTTCATAACTCTACAACTCACAAAATTGTGCAATACATTCAGTGTAAGTGCTGAAATCAGCTGAAAAAAGTGTGTTGAAAAAAATGTTGGCAGGTGGGACACACTTTCGACACGGAAGCAGACAGGCTGGTACAGCAGTGCTGCTACAGAATGATAAAGAGAAGAACTTAATGTACTGCATTTAATGCTGAATTTACAAGAAGTCATGAATAATTTAAAATATGTTATAGAAAGTGTTCCATAACAATTATAAAGTTTCTCCTCACTCAACAGCTCTTAAAACAAGACGATTTGTCAAGGGAGGCTGGTGATATTGTGGTTAACTAGTTCAATGGTCGGATCTGTTGAAACAGACAGTGTGTTCACAGACATCTACTGCTAACGTTGGCAGGTTAACAGAGACCAAACATATATTATTATTATATTACATTACAGTGAAGCACACAGATCAGACGGAGGGACCTATTCAGACAGTTTAAAGCGCAGTGCATTAGCGCGTTTAAGGCTTGTCCAAGTCCATTTTAGTGTTTGTATGAAGGAATAGATACATAGAAAAAATATATGATTACACATGTACACATAGTATGGGCAAACATTCCTGCAAGCAGGCGCTACGAAGCCTGCAGTAGCCTAGTGCTGGAAAGCTGAAAAAATTAATAAACAAGAAAATGAGTGATTGTGTGAATCTGGTTGTTTTCTACGCCAGTTTGAGAACACAAAAGACATCTATGGATCAGTCAGTTGGTGTGTATCGCCTAAAATTTAACAGATATCAACACAAAAGACATTTGTGGCTAAAAGTTAATCATTTAGCTCAAGCAGTAATCACGTTTATTGTAAAATACAATAAACAACAAATCTGATCCTGACCAAAGGCTTTTTCAGCGTGAAATTAAATAGTGAATTTAAGAACTTGTGTTCATAGAGGGATTGCAAGCCTTTCCAGATTCTGAAGTTTGCCCGAAGATAGTTTTGTATATTTATTATTATTATATTTCTGGCCTCGTAATCCCACACTGAAGCTGTTGTCAGAACAGTCTCCAGACTTTGAAGTTTTCCAGACCTGTCACAGATCCAGACTACAGCTTGTATGGCTAAGAAAATGTAGAAGAGAGCAGGACACCTGTACTTTTTCTGTTGGAGTTGATTTAATTAGGAATCTTGTGAAGTATGCAGGTGATCCATCAGAGGCTGTCGGGGCTGGGCCTCCTCTCCTCTCCTCCCTGCAGCCATCACATTCTACATATGGAATCTGAGAATGATAAATGGAGCTGGAAACGGTGAGGCAGTCAAATGCCCCTGTCACGCCCACGCTTCTTAATCTCAGCTCCTCATAGCATCCTCACACCCCTGGTCTCTATCTTTCAACTGCTGCAGGAAGGCAGCTGTTAGAGAGATAAAACTGTCTTTTTCTTTGTCTCATATAAACTTTGTTTTTTGTTTTTGGCTAATATTTGGGTGTACCTGGCAACAAATGTACTAAAGACAAACTTCTGCACTGTACCACCCATAACTTTGAACAGGACAGCTGCAGGATTCATTACTCGCAGATATTGTGATCATCTGTTCGAGGTCGTTCAGTTGAGCTCTCTTTGAATCTCCAAATCTGTTAGTTTCAACCTGACATTATTTCCAATTAATGGGGCAATTGTGACTGTGGGGTCATGGTAACTATCCTACATTGTAAAGATTTGATCTGACAACGTTCCAAATAAACAGGATTTTTACATGAATCATTTCAATGACTGGACCAAGTCTGACCAAAAGTAAACACAGAAAGTAGCACATTAGAGTGCCACGGGAATGAGTCTTAAAAATAAAGTTAACACTTTTGCACTTCTGGTTCCCTCTTCTTGAATTCAATGGGTTTATTTAAATGGTAGAAGCCTGGAATATTACAAGCATCATTTATTTAAAAAAGAAATTGTGTCAGAATATTAAAGTGTAAGTGTGTAAGAATATGTCATTTGATACCCCACTTGTGAATTTCAAAGTGCCTTAAAGAAGGCTTTTGATAACAAGCCTGGACATTAAATGTTGCACAGAGACTTAAAGACTCACTCATAGCCAAACGTTAGCCTTTTACTTCTTTTGCTCGCAATTATGTTTCATGGATGTAATGTAAGTGAGAGTTATGATTATGTTTTGTAAGTGTTTATGTGGGTTTAAAAACAATAGATGGAGTACAAAGGTCCCTTAAACCCTTGTGTTTTAAAGTGATAAACATAACTTGTAGGTATCATAAACTTTTGTTTCCACAGAGCTTATTTTCTCCAATAATCCAAAAAGCTATTTAAATATCCAATAGGCTTTTTGTAAAGGAAACCAGGCAATGCTAACTTCCAGGTTAGCCACAAAAAAAGCGCGTCATCCCTGCAGCAGTATATGGCCATCATGGCTTACTGCCGAGGCATTTATGTCCGGTTTGGCCATAATGGCCACTCAGGATGGCTACTTCTATGTTTACTTTGTTCAGACTCATGTAGTGTAAATATTCAGCTTTTATCAAGTAAGCGGCAGGATGCTCGCATAGATTGCGCCAACAAATGTTGGTTTGTGCAAGCGCTTGTTTCCACAAATGTCTAAAATGGAAATAGCAAGCCCAAAGTCAACATGACCATTAGAGTTGCAATAGCCACAAAATGAGAAATACACATTTAATTATATCAGAATTGTCCTTTAAGCAGCCACAGTTTAAAGTAGCAGTCTCTACTCTAACTCCATTTTCCATCCATTAAAGAAAGAGAATAACTAAACATTAGATTAATAGCATTTATGTAATCACATTGTGCTTCAGGTCAGCCGTCACTATAAATGTATTAAAGTTGTACGTCCAGGACCTCGTTCAGCAGAACTTGAATCATTGCTCATGTCAGGAGTCTGATAAACTACTCCCAAGTCGCTTTCATGGAGGTATTTCCACATTACAGTCAATGAAGCTGATGGATTAGAGGCTGGGAGCTGTCAATGAAGGCTGTCTGATGGATGTCCATCAGCCAGTAGTGCTGTTAAAGTGGGATTCCTGTCTGGACATGTAAATGGATTGGCCATCTTAACAATGGGATGACCTAGAGTCAATAATGATTGGTGATGTGTGTCTTATGTTGTTTTTTCTTTAATGACTGCATGTCTACTTATTGTAATGGATTGCCACAAACCAGTTAGAGATTAGACATTACAGTATTGATTGTTTGAAAACTAATTGATGATCTTAACAGGTCTGATTTGTGTCAATAACTCACACAATGAAACTAATCAGGATCAACTTACAAAGGATGTTGTTTTATGTATCTCCCCCTGAATGATGTCAATATGCCAATACTCTAGAGTCCTGGTGTGAGGTATGTAGACATGCTTCTCACCATTATTTCAACACACAAGTATAGATAGAAGTCTTGTTGTATAGGTAGTCAGGAAATCAGCAGCCATGTCGCATCATGCACACAGTACTACTACATTCATACCTTTGTAGTATATTGCTTTACAAAAAAAAACAAACATACAACATATAAAAATGACCTACCTTAACAAAAAGATTGAAAAATGTCTTTCCAAAGGTCTATCCCCTGAGACCTTTGCTGTCTCACCACAACTTGTTTACTTTTTTTAAATGTGTTTTTTCTATGAGTAGTTTCTTCATTTTCTTTTATTAATTGCATTGTGGGACAATGGTGTACATCAACAACCAACTCAAAGATTGTATTGTAACATTTTCTTTTTAGCCATTCATGTATATAGATCCTAATGACATTGGTGATCCCCTTAACCTTTTAACTAGCCCCACCAGCTGGTCAAAGTTTAAACTTCTCCAGTGACATATCTCAACATCTAACACATGGAATAGCACAACATTTTGTATTTTCATGGTTCCTAGAGGATGTACCCAAATGCTTGTGGTAATCACAACATGAGGTTGATATTTATTTTGTCTTTTTCAGTGTCTCATGAGACACTCATGTCTCTCATGTCTCAACTCTTCAATGGATTCTCATGCAAAGTGAGAGATGAGACGTCTTCCTGAGAAAGAACTACAATCACTTTGGTGATCGATTAACTTTTTATCTAGTAATATCATCCATTCACAGTTTCAGGAGAAATACTGGCAATTCCATCATCCTTAGCTATACTTCAAGAGTCAATAATTTATTACCATATCAACATAATTGAATGGGGTTAATGAAATAAAATACATTAAAATAGTGTGAACAGAGAGATAGCAGATAGCACACTAGCACACATTAGGGGGATTACCTGAGTGCACTGACTACCTACGTCATGTTTAGTGTTAATTCCATGATGACCATGGTAAAAAAAAATATATATACCGGTTAAACAAGCTAGCCATGTTAGCTTTGTCACTATGACAGATTAGCATGTACCCCACAGAACTACTATGTTTAAGTAGCCTGTTTATAATTACATGGTAATTTTGTACAATATTGTGTTCATATGCATATAGGAGTTTATGCTATTCTTTTCTATTCTATTTCTTAACTTTTAATTATATTGTTTATGTTTTACTATTATTATTGTTTTTTAAAATACTACTGTCCTTTGGCTGCTGTGGCAAACAAATGTCCCCGTTCATGGGACAATAAAGGTATACTGATTCTGATTCTGATTCTGACAGAGCTGCTCGCATAGCTGTAAACTTCTGTGTGAGTATACTCCTACTTTTGACACTCTGTATGAACACACTACACTAACAGAATGCTTTGAATTATTCTGTAGTATGTAATCAGGACACAGCTGATGTATCCATAACAAATGTCTCAGTGGATAATTTGTCCAGAGATAACATCATGTCAGACTCCATTTGAACATCTGGACCTTTGACACAGGGAAGTCGGTGTCTTTGAGCAGAACAGTGTTTTTTGGTGGATGATACATCAAACTGAATACTGAAGACTATCCATGATAATTCAAAGAACTGCTACCTTTGTTGGTGAGCATGTTGTCAGCTGCATTGTCTTAATGGTGAGTGCACTCTCTTCCTTGAGTTATACTTAATGGATGACTATCGGGTGATATCATAAAAGCAGACTGCACCAGATGCTTTTGTACTTGGGGTCAGTGTCTGTGGAGAGGTTATTTATTTCATCTCGATCCTTTCATAGACATCAAACCAGTGTCAGGGTAGTTACCAGTCACCTGGTATAAATGTGTAACTGAAATCCAAATGCTTTTTCCTACCGTAGCTCTTCAGGTTTTCTAATATCCCCCTTTATTTTGTAATTTGCAGATAATGCAAGAGCTAGATCACCTATTTTCACATGAAGGGTGTTTCATTTGTCCAGGCAGAACCCATTTTGAAGAGAACTGCACTCAGTGATCTGAGTTACTTTGGATGAAAGCCTTATGAAACACTTCATGCTAGTCTCATTCTTGCTTTTTTTATTTTGTAATTTTGGCAAAGGAGCAAACTTTCAAGCATGTTTTATAATGCTTTTCAACGCTGTATTTCATAAAACTGACATTCATGGCACAGGTATTTCCACTTGTGCCACAATGACGAATGTTGGACAATGATGGATGAAGCCTGACTGACTGTATATGGGTGTGAAAGCTGTTCCCAGACAAGGTCCTCTCCTGTCTCTGCAGAAAGACTGGAGGAAGTTTGATTCTCATGGTTTGTTCCAGAGATGTTAGCCTTTTCATAACTGAGGGGCAGAAATGGAAAGTGTTTGAAACAAAATCCAACTGTGGTGTTTAATAACAGAGAGGAAACAACAGACAGAGAAGAACCAAAGGAGATCGAAGGTGAGGGTGTAAATTATAATAACAATTATGCTAATATTGCTATTCTGTGGTTTGTACTAAAACATCTGATACACGGAATAGGTTCAAATAGGTTCTAGTCAGTGCCCTGCCCTGGACTGGTTTCCAGGCACTATTCATGAACTATAAACCTGCACAATTGGTGTTCTTCAACCCTTTTTGGTATGAAAATGATGGGTAAACGCTGCTTTTGTATACATTTTTTATATCTGCAGTCTGGACTCTTCAAGTTACTCTTTTTAAAATAATGCTGTTATGTCCCCGTAAAGCCAGGGGATGAGGGGAGTAACACAGTAAATGAAAACCAGGAGTAAAAGAGTGAAAAAAAACAGGATGTAGTTGTTTAAACTCAAAAATGATTGACCAAAAACGCATCTCCAAAAAGGGAAGAGGCCCTCGTATGCTCAGTCACTCTGGCTCACGTAGCACACTACAGCCCCCTGCCTGAGCCTTTTATCACCAGGCCTAAGTGGTTATTAGGATCAGGTGTGGACCGTCACACGCAGGCAAGGAGGAGGGGGAAGAAAGAGGGCGACACCGGAAGAAAAGGTTTAGGATTATTTATGTTCACACACTACAAGATCACACTTTAGGCTCTACCACAGGTTATACTCACGTGGACACTTGCAACACACACCTCAACACTTATTTAGTTCCAACATATCAATATGTCACACATGAGAACTAAACCAGTCACAGTGCAACTGCCACTATGTTGACGGCCCCCTTCTTGAGCTGAACCTTGATGTAATATCCCCGCACGAACAGAGCCCAGCGGATCAGGCGGTGATTGTGGTTACGCATCTGGGCTAGGAACACAAGAGGGTTATGGTCAGTATGAACAAACAGAGGGGATGGGCGAGAGCTGACAGACACCTCGAAATGCTGGAGGGCCAGGAGCATGGCTCATGCCTCCTCCTCTACGGTGGATTAGCTCAGTAGTTCAGCTGGTATAGCTGGTGTATAAAGGGAAACTAACGCTCACACCTCTTTTGCCATCCTGCAACATCACAGCGCCTGCCCCTGAAGCACTGGTATCAACATCAAGCTTGAATGGCTGAGAGAAGTTTGGGGCAGCCAGAACAGGGGCATTACAAAGAAGGGACTTTGCCGCTTTGAAAGCAATACCCTCTAATGTCTAGGAACCGCCTGAGTTCACCTCCAGTGGACTGGACAGGATATGACAACGCTGCCTGGACCTTAGCAGTCTTGACCACTGCCGGCCTGCTTCCCCAAATAAGTGACGGTGGCCTGTCGCAACTCACACATGGCGAAGTTTAACGTCAGCGAGGCCTTAGCCAACCACTGGAACACCTCCGACAAATTGGACACATGCTCTGCCCATGAGTGAGACTAGAGGACTGCATCATCTAAATACACATTACAGTTTGGCACATCTCCCAACACCAAAAGCATTAGACGCTGGAAGGTAGCAGGCTCATTCTTCAGGCCCAAAAGCCATCAAGTCATTCTGCAATAGAGAGGTTGGCGGTGACAAACAGATGCTCTGGGTGTTAGTGGGACCTGCCAGTTGGTCTAATTTTGTGATTAGGGTTGCGAGACCAATGCTGTCCATGCAATCTTCCATACGTGTCAGAGGAAATGAGTCACACAGTAACAGAATTAACCCTATGAACATCTGGACAGAAACGTGGAGCGCCATCAGCTTCAGGAGCCAGCAAACACAGGGAGCTCAAAGGGCTGCGACTTGGCTAGGCTGAACCATTTACTGATAAATATTTGGCCTATTTGTTCATCACCTCCCTCTTAGGGAGTGGACAGCGATAGGCATGTTGCTTAATGGGAGCAGCAGAGCCAAAGTCTACGTCAACGACAACTCACTGGTTCGGGATAGCACATCTCCAGTATAGGGGTAAGAATTGAGCAAGCTAACTACATCACTACGCTGCCCATCAGGCAGATAGGACAGATGTGACTCAGTATTCGACAAAATATTTGAGTTACACAGCCCACTACACTGCTCACTGTTGCTGCGCTCCTCCAAACCATCATCACCCAGGGAACCCACACAAACCAATGAAACACACTTCCCCTCATGAGCTGCAGTTTCCGAAGATGTTTCCTGTATTTCTGGAATGGAAAGGCTTAGGAATGTTCACATGGCACAACCGCGTCTCACGTCTTTGTTCAGGTGTGTAGATGACATAATTTGTGGGTGACACCTGACTTTTAACTACTAGGGACCTTTGAACGAAGAGCAGCACCTGTTATTGGCAACAGGCATCATCACCAGGGTGAAACTGTAACTCCACTGCTTTATTATCAAATTGCCTCTTCAGAAGCACCTTGAAAGGAGGAGAGGGCTTCCTTTGCCAGGGTCGAGGTACGACGCAAATGCTCTCTGCACTAGGAGACAAAATCTGTAACATGAACGTTTCCATTTACACCTTAAAGAGACCCCCGCACATTGTGCCCAAGCACTGACTCAGCCGGGCTGAAACCAAGCGATTCCTGTTTAGCATCCCAGATTGCAAACAGGAAAAAGGGACCCCCTCATCCCAGCTCTTACCAGTGTCATCACAGTATTTACGCAACATTGATTTCAAGGTCCGGTGCCAACTTTCAAGGGCACCTTGTGACTCTGGGTGCTGTGCACTAGACACCAATTACAGAATACTTAAAGACTGCAAAGTCTGCTTGAGGCTACATGCATGTGCAGAGGAAAGGTAATGTAAAGTGAAGGAAATGCTCAACACTGTGAGAATATGCTTGTTTGCTTTCAGAAGAGAGCAGAGCTAAGATAGGGGTTTCCACATTTTTCATCTTTACACACAGAAGATTCGACGAAAACAATGTACTAGCATACTCACAGAAGAAAGTTACATGATTTTGTTCAGTTTTAAAGTATTTTTTTTTTTGCCAAAGAAGCTTAAAGTAAAAAAGAATATTGGTTCAGATCTCACCTGTCTTTGAAAACAGATGAGATCCGAGCCATTACAACACTGACCGTCAAACTGTAGTTGACAGCAGTATGGCTTTCCATTTTAAAAGTTTTGCCCTTTGGCATTGCTTCCAGTGCTTCTCCATCCAGGAAAACATCCTTCAAAAGTTACATCTTTGCATCACTGTCTGCACACTACATGCAGTCTAACATGTTTCCAAGAAGTATTGGGCTGAAATGACAGGATGTTGGATGTGAATTTTGAAAGCAAAACATGACCTGTAACTTATTAACTTCCTTGGACAAGGTAATCCAGCCGGTATTTTCCGAAATTGCAGTGTGTGTTAGAGCTTGTAGTTCAACAGTCTGATCACAGCGATGAAATCATCACCAAGCTTCAATTTCATTAGTTCATTAGTTCATACATCATTTAAATTGACTAAACTGACAAACATTACAAAGAGGGAATTCATTTCCACATGCTAACATTTAGTGTCCATCATTTTGTGTTCAGATTGAATGTGAAATCATTAGCACCACATATTCATTGACTGTACCAAAATAAGTATTGCCTGTGTACACACCAGTTGTGTTTTTGGAGTGTGTCTGAGTTTGTCTGACCTTGAAATGTACCAGAAACACTGTCTTATACCACTATGTTATTATATTGTAAACTCAAAAAACCTCATAATAACACTCAAGATGACATTTTTAGTGTGTGCTTACACTTCTTTGTCTAAATTTGTGTCACTCATTGAGAATTTTCATCTGTTTGCACTGTGAATTGAATTTACATGCACAGCCACCGGTCACAGTGTAAACTGTGGTTCATGCCCTGAGCTCCACATATGTTTAGGTCCAGGCAAGAAAAGCATTTTGGCCAAGGTTGAGGAAAGAATATGGTGTGTAGAGTCTACAGCCATGCTAACGCGCTCACAATGACAATGCCAACATGCTGACGCTTAGCAGTTGTAATTGTGTTCTAATTAACAATAAAAACAAAGTAACAGATAAGTGTGAAGAGATTACGCAAGTCATGACGATTCATCCTTAGTGGAACGTGAATGTCTGTTCCAACTCTCCATCCAACAGGTGTCTACTTTGAACCAGAAATGAGAAGGAGTTCATCACCAGTCAGTGTGATTCACCCTGTGGGGACAATGAAATTACTGAGATAATTCTCTTTGGACCAGAGTGGTGTCCGACAATGCCACCCCAACCACCTCGTGTTTAATTTGTGAATTATTGCTGCTCACATAAATCTGACAGCTGAAACTGAGGGGAGCCTATTTTATCTTATTATTGCCTCTTGAGGTACAAAGTACTATGAAAAAAAGATGGTCCAGGACTAGCTGGTTAGCATGCTAACTTCAGTAGACATCTCTGCAACACAGAACATAAATGCCTTTGATACTCAGTTGAAATTGTTATAACTTCACATTCTGTTAACTAAACTTACATCTTTACTTATTTTACCTTTAAAGCAACATAATGTAATTATTTTACCTTAAAAGAGCTTCAAAATAATTTTGATATTCTGATGTTTGCTGTAATAGGGTGAATTGTAAACCGCTATACCCCCTATCACTTGTATCTGCACCATGTCTCTTCTGTGAATGGGTAGGATCACAGTGGTTAACACTTAACAGCACTACATCAAACACAGCACCAGCTAACAGGGATTTTGTAGATACTCGATCATGAGTCTTTGAGTCTTCCAGGCTGCTCTACGGCAACTCTCTGTGATTTACGGAGTTTCTTGAAAGCAACCCATTAATTAGGCAGTGCTTTAGGTTGTACAGTGTTTGCTACAGTACAAGTGGAGATTGCATTGCAAAGGAGAAGGCTGAAGGGAAACTGAACTGACCTTTTTTCGTCAATAACAAATATATTTTGAGTGGCATTACATTTCTGTCAAATTAGTAGTACATCAAAGGATTGTTTAGGAAGATGTAAGGGTTTTCTTCAGATACATACTTTTTATGCATCTATAGTTTCAACTATGACCATGGCTTAATGCTTTTCGTTAACGAGCTAGCAGGATTGTGCAGGACAGTTCAAGAGTCAAGGATGGTTGTTCCTTCCATAACCCACTGACAGAGCTCCCAGAGAGGCGGTGAAATCATTGCACGGCTTCAATTACATCTACATGTCTAATGTCTAAACCACTGGCAACAAAAGTGAGTACACCCCGAGGTGAATTGGGCATAATGTTTGTGGATTGCTCAACAATGACAGAGGAGAAATGTATTTTCATAACTCATTAATGAGCTTGGCTGTCAGATGGTAGTTTGAACATGTGTTAATTCCTATCTTAAATTACTTCCAAAACACGATGATGGACTGCAACAGGGATTACTGTTGGTAAAATATCGGAAGACAAAGATCCATTGTCAAGACGATAATTCCTGAGTTAAATCCTTGGAGAGAATCATGTTCACTGTGAAAGTAGTGACAGGGCAGGGCTGACTGAAAAAGCCTCAGCTAATACCAAATTTGTACAGTTTGGACAGCAGTAAACATTTATCTATGTTGGACGACATTTTGCAGAACATACTTGCACGTTTGTTTTAGTTGTGACAGTGTTCGCCAGCTGCTCCTCTGAAACAGTCGTTTGCACTGTGCATTAGTGTACTGTCTGTTTATATGGATAATGCTATCTACATAGAACTACATGAGTCATTGAGACTAGTGTGTGAAACATGGGTAGGATTTCTGACTTCAAGCCAAAATGGATTTCAACAACGCAGCTTTAAGCATGAATCTGTAAGGCTCAGCACATGAAACCACACTATCACGTTCAAGTGGCTCCTGTCAGACTAAACTATTTGGAATGGGGCTAGATTTGCCGTGACAGTGATGTATTGCAGAGTGTGGTAGAATGATAAGGGGGTAACCTGAGACTCCCCACACACACATGAAGACAGACGTGCACCATTTTTGCTCATGCACACACACGCGCGCACACACACACACACACACACACACACAGACATACTAACACCCACTAACATGTTAACTACCACGAGGATTGTGCATATCAGTATACCAGGCCTCTGTGGGGACATTGCAGGGAAGTTCATTAATATCGGACAGCAGGCTTTTGAAAAAAAGTGAAAGCTGGAGGCTCGTGACCTCTCAGTGTCAATCAGAGCAAATGCAGTTCAGACAGGAGAGCTTCATGTTGGCAGCCATGACTTCATCCTTTAATGCTGTGAACTGTACATCATCAACCAGTGTGAAACATCCTGTTGAAGAATTTTCACTGCAGGTCCTAAAGATGGCAGCGGTGTTGAGATCATCCAAAGTCGATAAAGAGAAGAGGAAAGAAGAGCCCCATTGTGAAGCCTTCTACTGTGGTTAATGTGAACTTTTGCAGAGAGGCAGGGGAAGACACTCATTTACAAGTTTGAGCTTCTTTAAGTTCTCCTTACATGGACTTGTCTCAGTCTCAGCTTCAATTACAGGTTCACATGTTTGAGTATTCAGTCAGTGCACTAACATCAAGTTTGAATCATTTATTACAATAATCTTGGTTTCAATTTGACAGCTCAAGAGCCTGAGATAAACAGTGAAAGTGACTGAGGTCATGGGACCACAGATGTACATGAACAACGAAGGCACCACTTTCCAAATACAATCATTTGAGAATTACTGATCAGCTGACTTATTTTATTGTGATGGGACGTACTGGGATGTACTGAAGTGCTTCTTTTATTTGGTCTTTGTTCCCTTTACAATGTGTTAAAAGGCTTTTTACAAAAAACAACAACAACAACAACAAAATAAAACAGACAGGTCAAAGAAAATGCTGTAAGTCACAGTGTTTCCCACAGGACTCTGTCAGAATATGGAGGGGGGAACCTCAGACCCTTTCGGGGGGACCAGGACCATGCTCCCCCAAAAATGTTATTTGTACATTTTATAGTTTAATGCATCAATCTCCTGCACTCATCACTACTATGTAGTGTGTTTCGTCAGTAACCCATGTCTTTCAATCTCCTGTTCATGCAGGGAAGGAGAAATCCCTGCCAATTTTATCCAATCAGGACAGAGGACTCCATAACGAGGCGGTCCTGTCTGTTCATGAATGCTCAGGAAGCAGGATCTTCCTGTTTGCTCTTACGTCTGGTGATTACCACTCCATGCAAAACTGTTAGCTACATCAACAACAATGTAAACTTAAGCGCTATAGTCAATAGTCAATATCAATCCATTGCTTTCACATTACATCAGCCAAGAGTTGTAACTAAACCAATGTGTATAACCAATATGTCCTGTGTTGAATAGAAAACCTCTTTCTCCCAGTAGTCCAAAGCTTCTTTGCAAGCGGTGTAAACACCAAATATCTCCTGGTAGTCAAGCTAGCTGCACAGCTATCCGAGCTAACAAGGAAACGGTAGATCAAGTAACTGAATAATAAATAATAAAAAGTATGCTCGCCTGATTGTTGGTCTGACTTCAAGGTGGCCAATTTTTATGCATTGCATCTTTAATAAGGTAATTATACAAACTCAGAAATATGTATTTTTACCATAAGTGAATAAACAAGCTGTTCTCAGGAGAATATAGGGTCCCAGAACACTGTTTGAAGCTAGAAAGGTGGCAGAGTCCGCCACATATAAACAAAGTAAAACAGCATGAAATTGTGTTGTCCTTCAAGGCCAGTTTGTTTATTCAGTTTATTCGGTCACGAAAACAAAGAGAGTTGGTTCATTTAGTTTGTTTAGGCAGAAACAAATCAGCAAATGAAGAGCCTTCTCTTCTCATTAACATTTCTTCACTAAAACTAAACAATGCTCCTTTAAGAGTAAGTAAGGCCCCCCAAAAATGCATGTGTCTGATATGTCAGTGTTATAAACAGATGTCTGACTCTCCTTTTTTCGACAGGTCAGAAACTGAATTGTACTGAACTGTATTGAACTTTCTGAGGCTCTGAGGCAGGCCTATAAGCAGTCAACAAAGATAACTTTTTATAAAATTGTTCAGTGAATTGTCTAAGAGAATAATTTGTGTTTCTGTAGCTGTAACGTTGCTATCCTATGAAATCTGAGTCCTGTTGTGGCCGTACGATTGGACTCCATGATTCGGACCCCTGACTGTTCCCTCAATTTGTTTGCTCTGTTCACTGCTGCTTCAGAGCTTCTCTGTGGTTTGTCATCATCCCTGACCACAAATCCCTGACTCGTTGACCAAACTGAATGTCGCTGCAATATGTCAAATCTCCATATACCATGTGTGCCAAGAGAACCCAACCAAATAACATATTCCTATATGACATAGAGTCACAGTTTGATTATTTAACTTTGATCTGCAATTTGTTGATAATACTGGAGTGGATCCAGATGCTTGTTAACTCTTTCTAACATGAACGCACGCTCACAATCTTGATGTAGTTTGGCAGGGTTCACATGTGTGGCGAAGAAGAAAACAGATTCCCAAGAGCTCAGGACTTTTAAACAAGGGGACCAAACATGAAACGAGGACTCGGTTATTGGTTCCAGTGCCTGGGGCCACACACAGTTCACAGAATACAAGGTCATCATGTTCTTGAAGTGTTAACACATTTTTCTCAGAATTACTCAGAATTATGTCTCAAGGTCTTGTCATATGCATTGTTGAAGGTGAACATACATATTTTGTTGTCTGACCTGAAATAATAGTAATATTTGTCATGTAAAATGCAGTAAACTCGACGGTTTGACAGTTTGTTGCAACTCTTTTGTTATACTAAAGGGGTCCAGTGTGTAGGATTTAGGATCTATAGGCAGAAATTAAATATATGTATGTATTCATAATGATCACATTCACTTGAAACGGAGAATCGTTGTGTTTTTGTTACCTTAGAATGAAAGTCTTATATGAACAGTGGGAGCAGTTCCTCCTCATAGATTTATATAGAACTTAGATACCAGATGGAAAAATGGCCGCCATTCAAACCCATGAGAATTTTTCTTGCCCAGCGCATTTGTCACAATAGTTTTCTGTCTTCTGTGTTTGCTTCCCGGTTATGTCGGCCATTAAATATGCACAGTAGGGTTTCGGCTGCTGGCCCTGCCCACAAGTTCCTGCTCAGCCCATAGACTTACCATTGTGATGACGCCACAGTTTTCACAGTAGCCCAGAAAGGACAAATCACAAACCCTAAACCTAACCCTACTTCCTTAGAAATTCAAAGTCACTTCAACAACATATCAAATGTTCTCTATTTACATATGGGAATGAAAAAAACAAAAAACAAACCATAAACCAAAAGTAGAACACACTGTTGCATGGAGACCATGAACAATTAGCTCAGCCCCAGTGACTGCATGCAGCACTCCACAAGTCCTGTTTGCACGAAGACGCAGCAGGGTACAAACCTGGTGACTCCTCAATGTAGACATCAGGGATGCAGTTTAAATAGCATGCCACGTTTGAGGATATTTAACCTGTCATATATACGTGTTTAAGGCTTGTTGTGTGTCATTTAATATCATCTGCGTTGATGAGTTTTAGATGTGTAGGATAGGATGAAGTCAGGTGACCTTAGCCATCATGTAATAGATGATCTGTGATGCCATTGTGTTGTCAGGTGAGCTCATGGTTACAATAATAAAAACGTGGTTTACATTGTGAAGAGTTTCTTTAGGGTTAAGACAACAAAACTACTCAGCTAGCTTTAGAGTGAGATGATTGATTAATGGGTTAAAATAAGTCTGTAATGTAAGATAGAATAAGCTGACTTTTGATTTCACACTGGGGTCCTGTCTTTGACCCTTCCATGTCTCCTAGCCTCCTCTCTCACTCTTTATACTGCGTCACCTGACACCTGACCTGACATTCACATGTAGAATGACAAAAAGAGCTTAATGTGGATGCTGTTAAGGACGTGAAGAGCAAAAAATGTGTTGTCCTAACTATAAACAATCCCGTCAGTTATTCACAGCTGGTAGGACTAAACTTTATTGAGACATTCTGACAGTATAGTTTTTGTACAGTTGAGTTAAATGTTTGTAGTGTGTGTGTTGAAAGGATTTGAAAATATATCATTCCACTGAAAATAACCTTTGACATACTTAAATAGTCAATCATGTTAGAATAATATTTTGCACATTAGTATCAAAAGCAAATACATTTCACCAGTGTTGGGGAAGTTACTTTTAAAAAGTAGTGTGTGCTCGTTACTCGTTACTTCTTAAAATAGTAATTCCTTACTTAGTTACCCACTATGGAAAGTAACTTTTTACGTTACTCGTTACTTTTACGTTTTATGGTGCTCGACTTTGGGCAGAACCCCATCTCATTTCCTAAATGTGTCTACATAAAGTTCTACTATGGAGGACATAACAGGTATTTCTTTTGTGCTCTTTATTATGAAAAATGCCACAAACAGAGCACTTGACAAGAAAACAACAAGTTACCGTTGGTTGTGGAGCTCCGCCTCTTGCCATGATGACTGACTGCTCTCTGCATGCTGTTGCTAGTAGCAGCCTCAGTGTCATGTCCTGTGATATTTGTGGGTTATTATGGTGCTTGGTGCTCCTGCTCAGCCATCCAGTCCTCCGCACCTCTACAGCACCTACTCTCTCCGTGCTCACCGGCTTACCGGCGCACCACGCTACCAGCCACCTTGCACTACAGCTCCAGCACCCCCACCTCCGCATCTCCAGACGGGGACTCCGCCCGCAGCTCGCAACTCCCTCACAACCTGTTTCCTTGAGTAATCAATAAATCACTCCTTCAACTTCTCCAAGCGTCAGTGTCCGCTTTTGGGTTCTAACTCTACCACCCAGGACAACACTCAGTGTGGGATGAGAGCCCACGACTATTGTGCAAGCACGCAGCTGAGGCAGTGTCGC